>RCAB01000439.1:0-51488 GCA_003640385.1 Setaria digitata | reverse complement strand
TATATTATATTATATTATATATTATATTATGTATTATATTATATATTATATTTATATTTATCTTATATTTATGTAACATTATACTATATTAATTCATCCTTCATGAGTTTAAATTTCAGTATCATTTTATACAATAAATTTCTTCTCCTTACTTTTCATTCCTCAATTCATTTATTTTTTTTCTTTTTTGCATGAAATGAATTGCAGAAATAGGGAAGATAACTTATTGGTTGTGTATCAAAATTACCAATTGATTAAGCACATAACAAAATGATCACTTTTTCTCTGTTNAAAAAAAAAAAAAAAGTGAATAAAGATTTACTGGTGAATTCATTTGTTTCTTTGCGGTATAAATTTTTATTTACCATTTCATTTACAAAATGTCCGGTTTAAAAGATTTAATTTTCCAAAGGTATAATTTAAACACTTTTTTAATCAAAAAAAAAAATTATCCCATCGTCCGTTTCATTTTCCATCATCAACATCGTCATCATTATCATCATTATTATCCTATCTATATCAATCAGTTATTTTCATATCAGAACCAATAATCATTCTAGACATGGTTCAAAATGGTTCATTCTTTTTATATAACTTTTTGTTTTCTCATCGTATACACATAAATGTATTATGTATATTAGATGCACTGTGGAGATAATCATGCAAAAACGATATCATTTTTTATTTTTATCGAAGTAAAATTTGAAAAAACTGCTTCATACGTTTTAGGCCTTTCGTCTTCCTTTTTTTCTTGCAGTTGCTTTCATTTCATGTCGAATTTCTTTTAGAATTTAAAATTAGAATTATTTGTTTAGATGATTTCTTTGTTTGTACGCTATTAAATAATATTATTTGTCCAAGAAAAATATTTATTTAGCAAAAGAAAGAAGGAAACATTTCTTTGAGCCCTATTTGCAAAGTGAAAATAATTTTAATATGTATATATGAACAATATTTATAGATTTTTAATTGTTTGTTTATTGTTCTAACAAATGTTTCAAATGAAGCGTTCAAAATGTTTCAGCTCTATGATCGATGAGTGAGTGGCAAATAAACGAACGAAATGTCTGATTTAGAAAGCAAACAGCAAGCAAACAAGCAAAGATTTTAATAATTTAGTAAGCACATTTGCTAACTTTCTTATTAACCAATATTAGCCAACTGTCTAATTACTTATTTGTTCATCATCATCATTTGCTTCATTTGTTTACTTCTCTTCAACATTATACCGATTAAACGAGTCGAAAATATTCAATTGCACTGCTTAAAATTTATTTGGAAAACTATAAGTGCGATCCCTTTTCTATGGAACAAAAAATTTACAAATTTTTGAAGTGGTGGAAATTTATGGCTGTTGAATATTCTTGACGCATTATTATATTTTCGATGAAAAATTAATATTCCATGCTGATGTTTGTTCATTCCCAAATATCGTTTGCGAAGAGGATTGGGAAGGGCAGAGGTTGCCTTTTTTCTCCCGAGAAAGAAGATAGCGGTGAAAGGAATTTTCCAAAATGAAATATATTGGAAGTTATGAGAGCGGGGATAAATTAGCATCATATAGTTTGTTATGCAAATTATCATTATTATCAATCTTATTTCATTTTCATCTTTTTCACGATTTCATTCCTAAGTAATCATGCATAAATATTGTATTGTAAATGGGGTAATGAATTTTATAGGATGATTCAAAATAGGATAAATAAGTGAAACCAATTGATGACACAAATATTAATTGATGAGAGTGGTACCTTTAGCAGATACCACTCGATCATGCAACATAGCTCATTAGTCAAGTGTTGCTGGCGATAATGGTGTCAGGAGTTTGAAAATTTTTGCTGCTTCTTTAATTCCTTTTCTCCAAAGTGTTTCGCTTTCACTTCACTTCACGACCCGCGAATTGAGGAGTAGGAAGTGGAAGGAGATAAGGTAGGAAGAGGAGGAGAAGAAGTTAAGAAGAAATGATAAATGTCATCATCAGTCGATCCCGTTCATCATAGTTTGAAAATGTTTATAAAATGTTGCTTCACCCCGTGTTTTTAGCTTCCACTAATACAAACCAACCTCTTTTCTTCTTATATATTCAATTTCTAATTAGTTAGAGGTAAGGTAAGATACAGTAATAATTATACCTGCGTCATTTTTAGCATATTCATGCTGAAAAGTGAAATAATTCGCGCCATTTTTACCGCGAATTTGAATTTCCGTCAATTTGTAGAAGTCATTTTCATTATTTCAGGTGGTGAATAGCGGTGTGAAGAAATTTGTTAAATAAATCAAACTGAACTAAATTCGGTGATATAGCATTCTTTACATGCACTGCTTTGGAAGTTGGATTGGACAAGTACTGAATAGAAATCAAACAACATTATTTATTGATTGCACCGGTGAAAAAAGAAAGTGGATAAACTGACTGTATTATCAGAATCTGATGAACAGTTTGGGGTGCTGTATCCTAGGAACATCGTCATCACCATCACTGATAACAGTAGCTGCACGACTGATAAAATGTCATCCACATCTTCTGGTTCCGTATCATCCCGACGGAAACAAGCAAAACCACAACGTCTTTCAAATGAATCTGACCTCACCTCCGATTCAACCGTCACAAATGGTAAGTAGTTAATATGTCAGTATGTTATTGATGGTTCCTTTCAGAATAACATTAGAAAAGCACTTGTGTGAGGATTTTTCTAGGAATAATTTATCATTAAAAGAAAGAATTCCTTTATAATTTTAAAAACATCGAAATATTTCGGATTTTCTGCAGTTTTATTGCTGATATCACTCGAAACGTCATATCTTGATAATAATTTAATAATTCTATGCTAACTTCATCAAGGAAACATAAAGTCTGCTTGAGAAGTTTTCTTCATTTATTAACCTGCTTAATAAATAATTCTTACGAACCTTGTCTATGTTGTAATAATATTTCCTTGAATTTACGAAAGTCTCTTAATATGATCATATCACAGTATGATCAATTACTGCTTGTATTGCAGTGATAAAGAAGTTTATCAATCACTTACTTTTGATTTTAACGACAATAAACCGAGCAGGCTGCCGAAATTATGAAATTTCTTATCAGCGGTAGCATGCAATTTAACTTTCTTTTTTCATAATTAGTAAACTTCTGAGAAAACAACTGGTAAAAAAAAAAAACAGTTGAAAGTAAAATAATAGCAATTAAATGTCTTTTTATCGCTTTCCGATAAATCATTCCACATATATTATTATTTAATTCAATATATTAATATTTTGTACCTGGAAATAGACAAAATAAGTCGAAGTGGATGGGATTTAATACGTAAAATTTAATACTTAAAGAGGCTTAAAATAGAACTAAAGTGATAGATGTGTACGAAAAACAAGCTAACAGCAGACAGAGGGAGAGACGGACGGAAAGAGAGACAAATGAACGGATGAACGGAGAAAGGAATGAACCGGACGGACAGGCAAAAGAACGAATGGACGGACGGAAGACGGTTGGGCGGACAACTGGACGCATGGACGGATGAACAAATGGACAGAGAAACAGACGGACAAGAACTAGTTTTTATCAGTAACCAATCGGTGCGATATATGTTTGGTGGTGGATTAGTTGTCATAAATTATTTTGTTTCCAAATTATTTAACGAGCCATGATGATATTTTATGTTCTCTTTGCCACACCATTTCATACAATTTTATTGCTTATTCGTTTTGCCTTTTTTTTCTTTTTTTTTTTTTTTTTTTTTAAACTGAAAGTAAAATGTTGCGAATTTTCATGCCAAATTCTTTTTCCGGTTTCAGTTTTCCTATTTCATTTCTTACAAATGTCATTTTTCGCTTATCTTTTATCGTTAAGAGATTAATGTGAAAAAAAAAAGAAGGAAAAAACAAAACAAAGCTCCTCCTCATTAAAATCCTTTGTTTGGTGACAATTTCAATATATTTATGAATAACTTTCGTTTACTTTTCCTGAAGTGCTGAAAGTTTTTCTGTGATTTATTTGGATTATAATGTCTCCATAATTTTATTTCCATAAAAGAATTAAAGGAGAAAAAATTGGTTCTTCTATGACTGATTTATTTTATTAAAAAGTTTGTTCCATTAAATAAACAATCGTTAGTTTCATTATACCTATCCACAAATCTTACCCAGAAATCCATAAATTTCGAAGTCAAATCTATTCACTTCTAAGAAATCTAGCTGGTACTAACTTCCATAAGTTCCAAAATTCGATAGAAATAAAATTACATGTCACATTCTCGCATGCTTTTGCAGCATAGTTATTGATTGAATGACTTCAAGAAATTTGCAAGAACGAAATTTTTCAATTTTTTTTTATAGTAGTTTTTATAATTTGAAGTTGACGAATTTAAGGGAACCAGGTTCTATATTGTCTGAACTATTCAATCATATTTAAGTCACTTAAACTTTTCTTCATAAAACAAGAGAGAAGGAGAGAAAAAAGAAAAAGAGATACGACGATTAAACATCGATATATATCTCTCGAAAATGGAAATTTCTCGACAACTTTTGATCAAATTTTTGTTTTTCCATCTTATCAATCAACCCATTAGGCAAAAAAAAAAAAACGTTACTTATTCGTCCAGTAAAGAAAAGTGATGAGCCGTGAAATTTATTTCCGAAAAAGTGACAAGGTCGTGAAATATGCGGAAAGTTGGACTAAAAAAAAAAATGAAAATAAGAAAAAAGGTTGCTCACTTTTCTGAAAAGAAAGAAGAGTTCCAGGAACTAGGAAAGGTTATCATACTATTTGATAGATTTCTTCAGTTATATGTTGAAAATTACATAATATTGAAGAAAGAGAGAAATTTGATTTTTGTTAAGAATTATGGAAAAGTTTTTATTAATTTAAAATTGTGGCACAAGAATACATCAGTTTTATGTTGTAATTTAGAAGGAAAAAAGAAAAGATTTATATTACTTAACAATTGTCGAACATTTAACGCCGCTTTGCCACTGTTAAACCTTTAGGTACAAAGCTTATCATTTGACATATTCTCATTTTTATCTCATGTCGAAATTTTTCTAATCTCATCGCTCATTTGCTTCATTTCCTAAGGCCAGCACATCAGCTTTTTTTCTTCTCTTTTTTTTTTTTTTTTTTCATAAAACTGCCAAGGGATGTGCATTTTATACTCCCTTTCCTTCGTTGTGATATGTACGGTAGCTATGAAATAGATTAGAATTAAATAGTCAAGTAAGGGTTGGATGAATGCATTGCATATGGCCTTATAGTATATGGTTGAAAAAACACGAAAAGTGTTTCTTTTTATTATTTAACTTCAATCATGAAAATCAATGCGCAAATAAACGAACAGACTTTTTTCCGAAATTTCAAATCTTTTTTCGTTTTTCTATTTTTGCTTATAAATAGAAGAGTTTGAAGTTTAAAAATTTGGCGAGGGAAATAAAAAATTTTTTAGTCTACACAGACAGGAAGGAAGTTTTCTTCTCCTTTTTCTGGCCAATTTTCGTGCCCTTTGGTCGTGTCATGCTATGGAGAAAGGATGTTCAATATAGTTTCCGGTTGAGACAAAAACTGCAGTGGTAATCTTGCTAGAGATGCTACTAATGTTATCCTCTATAGTTTCTTGAGTAGGATGGTTGGGATGATTTGTCCTCTTCAGAAAATTATCATTTCTGATTCAACCTTTTCCTTATTCCTCCTTAAATTGTCTTTCTGGCTTTTAGCAAAAATGCACCACAAAAACATCAAATTGAATTGAATTCAGATTAAATCAAGTAACATGCTCGCTTCTATTTATTCATTTTCTTTTGCAGTGATGGATTCTTCCATTTTGTAAGCGACTAATTTTTCGTGTTTTCTGGGCAGAAAGAAGCAGCAATTGGTCTGATTTATATGAAATGTTTTAAGGATTAACGCAGTAAATAGAGAGGGAGAATTACCGAAGGAAAAAGAAGGTGACAGAACAAAGTTCACCAAGACTTGTTAAAAAATGCGAGTTCATACGAAAGAATCAAGATTCTAAAAATTAAATAAATTAAATTAAATCCTATGGTTAAAAATCATTTGAAGAATATAACTTTTCCTATATCAGATCAGTCAAACCAAAAGTGGCCGTGCACCTAGGGAAACCTGAAAAATAATAAGATTATCCTTTAAATTCGTAGCTACTTCTGAGAATTTTATTTCACCAATTTATTTGGTTCAAAAAGAAAAAAAAAATTCTTATTTAACTGACAAGTTTGCTTAGTTAGATAACAAATGAGTTTGGAATAAAATTGTTTAACAATTTGTTAATAGAAATATATATACACTATATATATATATTAAAAAAATTACTAAAAATTATATATATATATATAATTTTTAGTTTTACTTTTTGAGCATAAAAAGTGCTTCGCAATCTTTATACATCATGCCAACATGATTTATTGATCTTTTGGAGAATATTTTATTTTAAAGCATCAAATATAATAGTTTTAATTATTATCGATTTATCTCTCTCTTATCAGTGATATGAAATTTCAACCGGAAGTTTACATCACATATCTTCATTAAACTACTGTCATTCTTCAATGAACCCATTAGAAACAGAAATCATGATTAAATCATTTATACACTGTATTTACTCATCGTTTATTAGCATTTATCCAATAATATTGCACTTTTAGCATAATTATTTAATTTTTTTGCATCTGTAAGTTCTGTAGTAAAAAAGTTTGAAATGGGAGCGGAAGTAACGCAAATTACCGTATACTTCACGAGCTAAGAAGGCAGAGTACGGTTGTTCATGCATGCATATGCATATATCTCTGTGTATATGAATGAATGTGTCACTCCACTCAAACATCATAATCGCTATCGAGAATATACAAGCATGCATGCATAGGTGCGTGTTATACACGCACATACACACATATGCTTACGTGCATGCACACTCATACACAGAAACATATACACGCACGCATTGTAAACATATGTAAATATACATGGACAAACATAAATTGATAAACACTTAAATACGAGTGATGTGATTCGTTGACAGTAACAAATGATTGAGTGAAAGAAATCCTTACGGCAAATAAATTCAGATAATTGGATTCTGTAGGTTACAGTAAGCATTTGGTAAAGTTATGTCGTAATGTTAAAGTTGTATTCATACTGAATCAAGTATGCGATAATCAGTGCATTCACATATATCGAAAAAACAAATGACTCACAAAATTAATTATTAAGGAATCGTTTGATCTGATTACATTCTTTTCCCAACAGGTCATTTCCTACTGATTACTTAGTATTTAAGGGATGGTGAATCGTAGTCAAAATTCTTTAAATATCATTATAAATTCTACTGATAAATGGAAATGGAGTTTATGGTCCCGCTAGAAACTAGGATATGGTAAAATATTTCTGAGTTCCCAAATCTCTTTTTCTTTCATCTTCAGGACAACAAATAATTAAAGGTAGAGGCAAATGGAGAAATATTTGTTTAATATTGCCGATTGTCTCAATCTTCAGATCTGATAATTTTTTTTTTCCCTTTCACTTTTTTCTCATCTTCATGAGATTCTGTACGCTGAAAAAAAAGAATGAGGCGAGCGGGAAGATCAAAGAGTTGAAAAAATCGTGACGGATTTAACTTCAGCTACCCATTATGCCTTATTAAGGTGGAGGAGGTCAAATGGTACGCAGAAATAACCGGTTAAAGGTGACAATGGGTGACACATTTCTTGAATATACATTCTAACATTCGTTTTAATTATCAATTTAATGTATTTGAAATAACTAAACATATACATACATATTATAAAAAAAAAGCTGAAGTTTCTTTTTCTTTCCAGAAGTTTGAATGAGAGAAAAGTTAGAATGAGGCATTTAAGTTTTTAATTTGTAATTTTCAGTTGCGATATATTTTTAATAATTTTCCGTGCATTTGTTAAAACCATGCTGCTTTGAACTCTTTGAAATATGTTATTCCAATTTAAGAGAGTTAGAATTGAAGCAGTCGAATCAAAAGATAGCGATGTGAAACTGGGAAGGAAATATGAAAGTTTTTGAATTAACTTTCCTGGATTAAATTCTCAAAATGAGTTATCTTAATTAACAATCTTTTAAGAAGAACTCTTCATGCATCGATCTGATCCATTTCTCCTCGCTGTCAATTCATCATTCTAACGATCCACTCGATTCCAAACTATTCGATTCTCAGTTTCTTCAATTAGCTGACAGTTCCTTTAATGTGGCATTTTTTCGGTGGAAAATATGAAAATGCTGTCAACAACCTCTTGTAGATACATGCCTTCTTCACTTCTCACTTGCGCTTTTTACTCATTCAGTTGATTAACTTCATCTGCCGTTGAACTTAAATATCATTATTAATATCTAGCTCGATGAAAAATATATTTCGATTTAAATCCGTTGCAAATTCACTATCATTTGTATGTGAAGATAAAATGAATTACTAAGTCTTCATTTAATTTTATATTAGTAATTGGTTCTTACCAGCTTTACTCCACCGAAATGTTTACATGAGAAGTAGCACAACATATCTCTAAAAATATTAATTATATTTCAATAAAAGAACTTATTTTTTTTTTGCTAAAGCAGAGCTGAGAAGTAAATTTTGATGACAAAAACAGTTTTAATTGTTATATTTCAGATATTTTTGGGTCTAAATTACTAAATCTTCTTTATATAATAAATGGGGAGTCTTGAGAACGTTGTCATAACTTATATTATATTCATTGCAATATTTATATTTGATTTTGTTGCCAGCATTATTATGAATCGTGGTCAACACAGATTTTATGAACAGCATCAAAATTGTCACAGAAGCTCTTATTAAGTTGCAATCAGTGTTAATTATTAATTCATTACTAACGATAATATGCAGATTATTAAATTCATCGTCATTTCTGTCAGTATTAACAAACTCATGCTACTGATTTCATTATCGGTGGATGATGGCATGATGGTGATGTCGTGTGTTTCACTTTTAAAAAATCTATCCAAAAAAATTTTCTTTTTTGAATATTTGTAAAATTTCGAAATTCAACAAAAACAGGAAAAAGAAAATTCCAATCATTTTGAAGGCAACAATACAGATTCTTTTATGAGGGACATCGATCAGTCATCTTTCATTATACAATCATCACTGCCGTTACTGCATCGAAAGCCAGTCAGCAAAAATGAAACAACCGGTCCAATTCAAGTAACCGAATTTTTCTAGAATCGGATTCAGAGTATAATAAGGAAGAGCGCGAATCTATCATCGACGATAACGGTAGCATTAAAGATTGATCATAACAATTCAGCGGTTTGTTGTGGAAAAATCTCGAGATGTTTGTTAGATGAAGCAGGAAAGAAAAACAAAAAATGAGCTTCAGGAATGAGTTTATGCTGAGGTTACACGTACTGCAATACATCAGTTGCTGAATTTTTCCTGATGGAATTGATATATCACAGAGAAAGAAACTTCAATATTCAAACGGAAGAAAACTAAAATATCAATGTAAATTTAGATGTCATTCAGTTTTAAAATCTGTCAACTCTCTCCTCTATAAAAAGGTCTCATGACGAAGAAAAAGTATATTTGCAAGATAGATTTTAGGCATTACTAGTAATACTAAGGAAGAGAGAAAAATGCTGCTTAACCGTTCGGAATCAGTTTGATTTCGCAGATGCCGAAATTTACTTCATTGTTTTTTCTTTTCTTTTTTTCAATTCTAATTTCTCTCTATTTGCCTATATCAATGCATTATTATCATATCTGGCAGTCCTATTCATGTTTCGCTAACTTTGACGTTTCATTTTTCCTTAATAAAAAGAACATATAGTAAAAATCTTTTGAAACTTTTTTTTTCTCTTTAAATTTACACTTAATTTATTTTCCACACCAGTGTTGAAACCTTTTAAAGTTTAGGAACATTTCAATAATTTAAATATTTCCTTGCGGTTATAATGTTGCATTTTTGTTCTCGGAAATTCTAAATTGCTCTTCAAAGCTAATCTATTACCAATATAATTCTTTTCTATGAAAATACGCTAAAAGTAATGTAATGATTGTGAGATGGCGAAAAAATGTCGCAAAATACAAAACTGAGGAAGGAGAAAAAAAAAATTCTGCCGCAAAATGAACTGTCATTAATTTGATCGTTATTGTCAACTTTTTCTCTTAAATTTTGATGATAAACCATTTCAAGGATATTGAAGGAAAAAACGAAAAAGGAAATGAACCATTTTTGTTCATTATCAAGAAATGTCATAAATGAAAGCTTTTTTTCATCTTCGAGTTTTAAACAAAATTTCATTTAATTCTAATTTAGACATTCCAATAGCAAATGCTTTAGCAATCACTAGAAAAAATTTGAAAATTTTAAAAACCTCATTTAGTACTTGTCTGATTATTGTAGATGAAGAAAAAAAAATGCTCTTTGTAAAAATTATGTTTTTGATTGGCTTCATTTATTTAATGAAAAATTTGAGTAATTGTTATAATTATCAAAAAAAAAGAAGCAGAAAATAGGAAATATTTTCTAAAGAATCTAGTTTTATTTGTTATTTGTGCTTATCATTTAGTTTTAAAAAACATAAAAAAAATATGATGTTATTATTACTTCATTTCAGGACTATTTTTTTCACCGTACCGCTATGCTAACTTCTTTAAAAAAATTTTTCCTTTCTTACCCTTTTGTTGCATATATTCACAGAGTTAATTACTTTTTTTTTTTTTTAAGTGAAAAAAGAAAGAAAATGCCATCGATGATAGTTTCGAAAATGAGCATTAGCATTGAAAATAGTTTAGGTGAATTTTACTTTTCAATGGTTCATTTCGCAAACAACACATTATTTTAATACAAGAATTATTACTCCGCCATTCAACTTTTCAAGGTCAAACATGCCAAAGGAAACGATTTTTACAACAATTTTTAATACTTCCTTTAATGGGTTACATACAGAAATTTTTGCATTTCAATATAGAGGAGCAATTTATAGTTACTATTAAATAAAAAAAAAAGAAATACTTTCAACGAAGGAAACTATTGTAATAATATATTAAATAAGAAACGAAATGATTTTATGGAAATGTTAAATTTTTTAGGAACTTAAAAAAAAAAGGAAACAGTAATCATAAGTGAAAGATAATTTCATTTTGCCATATTCAGATATTACCAATTTTTACGCGCATATACTATTTGAAAAAAATTAAGCAATTTTTACTGTTATAACAATGCATCAAACAATTAAGTACACATTTAAATTTTTGTTTAAACGATTAAAATTCCCTTTTTATTTCTTCAACATTGCAAGTAAAGTTTTTCCTTTTAATTTAAGGTTATTAAATAAGTTTTTGCATTTTTTTCATTCGAAAATTATACAAAATGATTGAAATATTTTGCAACAAATTGTTTGTAATATACGGAGTGATAGCACCCAATCACGTTTATAATCTTTTTTCATGTCAAAAAATTTTTGTGTATGAAAAAGAATGCGCGAGAGACGTCAATTATTTCTGACTTTTAGTCTTTTGATATGGAAATGGGATGGGAGAGGAAGTTTTGTTCTTAATTCATCATTTTATGTTATCTTTATATTTCCAGTTTTAGGCAAAATTCATAAATAGAGGCCATACCATCGATCATGGAAATAATGGGAAATTAAGGTACGATATTAGAGGAAGCGGGGAACGATGAGAGAAGAAATATTTTAAAATTTTTAATTGAATTTGATTGATTTCCCTTAAGTCAGTGCAATCTGTGAATTTCAAAAATGTACGGTAAAAAATTTATGAAAACGATAGGTAAAATAAATTTCAATGGCAGGAAATTTAGGACATTTAAGTTTTAAATCAAATGGAAATGCAAATATAGCTTAGCATACTTAGTTTTTTCCTTTCCAAAAAAAAAAAAAAGAGACGATAAAGTTAGATTTGGGTGACTGTCATTCGGCTTCTCTCATTATCTTTCCTTTCATTGTAGAACGCGACAACCTGAAATCATGAAGTGCGTCGTTTAGCAGTTCTCTTCTTTTTTCCAAACTGTTCATTAATATTATGATCAAATAATAATCCAAATTAATTTAATCAATTAAAAGCAATTTAGTTTTGGGAAATCAATTGACTATGCCACACGCAACAATTCATATCTCACGTCTGTAATGTATTATACCAATTAACAGTTTTTCAAATTTTTAAAATCAAAATTTTTCCTTATCTTCTCAAATAATCAACAATTTATCGTGTAGTACAAAAACTTTTGCACAAATTTTTCGGATTTTTTTGGTGAAGGAAAGCAGGGAGGCAGGGAGAAGAGGACGAAGACGGGCAGAAAGTGAAGGGTAAGGGAAGTAAAAAGATTGTTATCATATATAATGATCAAACATGACGACACTTGAGCTATACATTATTACCTGATGTATAAACCATTCAGGCGTACCAATAGGTAATCAATCAAACATTGAAAATGCTTTATGCAGACATGACAGTAAACCGACCACTGGTAGACATCGGTCATCGAATTTTTGAAATTTTAAAATTTGAAAAATTTTCCTTTTCGAGAACAAGAAACGAAAAGGAAAACGATAAGTAGTAACAGTACGATATGTTCTTGATTCAATGAAAATGCCGACTCAAAAAATGAGAAATCAATTAATTAAATTTATAAATAAATGTAAATAAGTTGTAAAAATACTTCATTTAAGGTGCATATTAAACATTTTTCATAATTAGTTTTGATTAATAATAATTGGTTGATAAGATAGTTGATTGTATTGAGACTGTTGAAATACTACTTTAGACAATAAAAATAAAGTAAGATGGCCGAAATTTAATGGTTTTCGAAGATAAAATAACTTTCGATCGTAGCTTTAAAGTAAATGTTGCGTAATGGAAAGAATGAAATATGCTAAAATAAGGCGGTAAAAATTTAATTTTACATGAATTAAGAGCTGTTGAACACAAATAAAAAGGAAAATAAGCTGAAAAATCTATTTAGAATATGAAGCAAGCAAAACTAGTTAGTATTAATAGTTAATTTTCTTAACCCACAGATAATGATGCATCCAAATGGTTCATATATGCACATTTATATATATTTGTAATTATATACTAATTTAATTATGCCGCATCTGTTTACATTTCTATTTTAATTATAATTTATATGTTAGCTTAGGATGATGACATAAATGACCATTCATGGACTACGAGCTCTTAATGTAGACAATTTGGGGATGGAGGTTAATTGGCTATCATTTGTTCAGTAACTGTTGAAAAATAACGAGAAGTTGGAAAAGGGACATTGAATTATTGTGCAAATATTTATGTAATTCCTAGCAAACTGTTAATCACTTTCTTAAATTGCACTACGTTTTGCTATTGTCACCATCATCAGAACCACAGTTAACAGTTGTCAGCAATATTTATTGTCACAAACTTTATCATTTTCATTATTATTTACAACTTTATCGGTATTCACAATATTGATCATATTCTGATCATCTTCACAATAATTTTCCTTTACGAATAATATTCGCGTTTTTCAGGCCTGCCAACCATTAGTTTGATTTGTAAATACGATTCATTATCATGGTAGATGCTTGAAAAAGAGATAATTAAATCACACTGAGTGTAAGTGCAGTAATTAATGAATATAATCAGCTGCGTGCAATCATGCTGCACTCAGTACAGCTAATGCATTTCTCATTAGTCAAATTGCACGATACTAACTAATTTCATCATTAAAAACCTTATCATTAAATTTCACTAATTTAAGTGAAATTTGGAAGAGAAAGACAGTTTATCAGATGAATTTATTTTGTTTTCCGTTTTTGTTACTTTCGATTTTGAACTACAAACTGGTTGTGATTCTATCTAACGTTAAAATAATTAATCATACAAGCTTGAAGCCATCTCTAGCAAATACTAAAACAATGTTTTAATGTACATGCTGCCAAATTGCAGCATGTCAGCTAATCACATCGTTCGACACTTCATTTGGCGGTAAAAAATATTGAGAATAATGATAATAATATTAATAAAAATTGTAACAGCAGTAATACAATTAATGATGATGGCAATGACGATTAGGATAACAGTATTATGACAGCAATAATATTAATAAAAACAATTGCAATATTAATAATCAACAATGGTAATTTAGAGCGATTAATTAAGAAAGTATTTATTGAAGACTGAATAACAATTTAACAATAATAATAAAAATAATTAGCTAATGAGAAAAATAATAACAAGAAATAATGAATAATAATAATAACTAATAATAGAAGCAACTACTATTACTACTACTACTAATAACAATAATAATAATAATAATAAGAAGAAGAAGAAGAATAATTAATAATGATAAATAATGATAATAAATGATAATAATGATAATAGTGATAATAAATAATAATGACAATAAACAATAATAATAAAAAATAATATGAGCAGAAAGGTGAACAATAGTTTGCCACATGCAGTGGTGATGATACTGTTGTATCAGTGCTATTACAGATTGTGCATTTTCGTTGCTCGTCTTGCTTAACTAAATTCAATTTCGTGTTCATTCTTGTCAAATCTCTTGTCTTTCGTCATATCTCAATCTCACTGAGAGAACCACATGCAAGTCTAATGCAATCAACTAACAAGACAAAATCAGGAAGGCGTAGGGTAATATAAAATAAAATTTGATTGTTACTGACTGATAAATTTACTATTATTGAAAATATTAGCTAGAAGCAATAAACTTCAAGGGGATATTTCTTATATAAAGTTCGCAGTGATTCATTTAACAAACAGTATTTTATGGTAGTTGCTAGATAGGCTACTAATTTCGCTTGTCTAAAAGCAGGAAGGAATGAAGAGAATAATGGGATTTTTTGCAATTTCTTGGGTTTGAGAGACAGGAGAAATGCTAGATTGAGGATATAGAATAATACGTGAAATTGAAATTGAAGTTCAATTATTATTGTTATTTTTTTATTAATATATAGATGACTGGAGTGGATATTTTGGTTTGATGAAATTGCCTTGTGGCACTGTGATAATTACAACGATAGAACTTTGACCTTTTATAATATTAAAAAATCTTAAGCTGTTTGCGAAAAGCTGCTGAGAAATTACCGTACCTTTTATTTATGTAAATGTATTTTATGCTTACAATATTCATCAGATCACTAACTAGCAGCAAAAAAAAATTCAAGCTGACAGTTTGACAAATATTTCCATAATTTCGTAGTAATGCATTGGAATATTTTTCTGCAGAATTGCTACTTTCTTGGTGGTCTTGGTATACTCTACAGAAAATACATCAAGATGATTTACGAAAGAAAAGTTTTAAAGTTTGCAATCATGAAAATCAAGTTAGTATTAGTGTGTAATTTCGATAAATAGTTACGGATGGAGCAAAACAATTTGTACTTCATTAAAGTTTTGGTACTGATTTCTTCATTTTTTAGTACGAATCCAATTGTTTCTGTTTCGAGTAATTATTAAATAGGAAAGAAAAAAAATATTTTTTAAACAAACACTGTTGAAAAATACCACTACAATAGTGCCGTATAGTTTAATTAATAATAGTCTGAGCTGAATCATTTTTTAAACTTAAATTGTTGCTATCGGTAATTTTTCTTTATTGCAGTTGAAAATTTTTTTGTTAATATATTTTTAATATAGCTGGGATAATCATTATATCTTTGTAGTCGTAACAAATATTCAAGCACACTGGACACNTTCTTTATTGCAGTTGAAAATTTTTTTGTTAATATATTTTTAATATAGCTGGGACAATCATTATATCTTTGTAGTCGTAACAAATATTCAAGCACACTGGACACAACAAACATCAATATATTATTTTAATTAAATTGGCCTTATGGCACAGAAATACGGTGTTATCGGAGAAAGGCATTTGCATTGTGGCCGAATACGATAATAATTTGAAGAATAGCGTTCAACTAAATCATAATTTGACAAGCTTATTCAGTTGATTGGTTCTGAAATGTAACAATGAAATGTCTTCCTTTCCTTTCTACCCATAATAATCGTAATAATAGCAACAAATAACAGTGATAGTATAAACAGGAGTAGTAACAACAGTGATAAAAAAGCAATGAAAATATAATAATAAAGAAAAATTATGGTAACTGAGGAATGTACATTAACAATATATGGAGAAACGTTTAATATAATAATATAATGGTATGGAAAAATGATAAGAAAAGAGGGAGAAAGAGATTATAACTACTGAAAACTGAGGAACATTTTGCTAGCAATTCTATTAAAAAAAAAAAAAAAAAAGCGATTTAAAAATGCATATTTTCTGTTACCCAATGGGCAACTAAATCATGCCGTCGAAAAAAATTTATATATAATATATAATATAATAATAATAAAAAATTCATAATGTGCTCAACAAACACATACTGTTTCTTAGTGATTAAAAAAATTTATATCATGCATATAATTAATTAATTAATTAATTGGTTATGTAGATGATGAAGGATATGGAAACNTGTTTCTTAGTGATTAAAAAAATTTATATCATGCATATAATTAATTAATTAATTGGTTATGTAGATGATGAAGGATATGGAAACTGCTAGCATTAATTACCGTATGCAACCCTTTTTTTTTCTGCGATCAGTATGTGTATAAAGTAAGCACATCACTAAGCAATATGGTGGAATTATCCTCGATACATTTTTTAATTTTTATTGATGCTACCCGGGATAGCTGTTGCATTGTAAATAAAAGTAAAATTTTAACTTTAACAAGTATAACTTTGCTGATATATTTGTCTAAATAATTTGTCTTTTTCATTTCTTCTACCATTTTTCTTATTTTTTTCTACTCCATTTTGAAATTTAAAGATTGATGATGAGAAGGAATAGAAAATGCATGAAAGTAGGAAAAGAAGACAAAATAGATATTGAAGCAGAGCTAATGAAATGAAATTTTGGTTCATTATGAGAGTATGAAGATTCAATAAATAAATTTCCTCTTGGTCTTTCCTTCTCTCTGTCTTCCTTGTTCGTAATATATATATATCTACATATATATATATATATATATATATATATATGTATATATATATTACGAAAGACCAAGAGGAAATATATATATATATATGTACGCGTACGTGTGTGCGCGTCTGGATACATGTGTTCAAGGAATAAGCAGAGGAAGATATAAAAGTCAAAAATGGCCAAGTGGGCTTCTTTAAATGGGAATTCTAAGAAAACTTAATTAGTTGCCAAATGACCACTTCTTTTCAGGCTAATAATTGACACTTCAATTATATTTATATTCAAGCGTGCCAATATATATATATATATATATATTGGCACGCTGTATATATATATATACATACACAAGCAGAGAAATATATAATATATTTCTGTACTTGTGTATGTGTGGATGACATGCACACGTACGTGTATGCTTAACCGTCTACACCTTCGTTTTTAATTAATGATATCTCGGTTCATCTATATTTCTTACAGGCAAATATTTTTCGGAAATAAAAATTTTTATTTCAAATAGCTCAAGATACTGATAAAAAGTAATATTCTTCTCGAAAAAAATAATGTAAAGCTCACTTTCATTTCTATGAAAATAGTACGTATAATGCATGTATCCATCCACCTTAATTTCAGAAATTTCAATTTCCACTAAACCTTTTACTTTCTCTTCAAGCTAGATCATGATTATGATAATAATAGTCATAATCATTATGATTATAGCTATGATAACTAGAAATATTTATTAGTGTTGTTGTTAGCATTGTCATGTCGTTTCCTCTTCACACTCTTAAAGTTACCGTAATATAATAATCGGACTTTTTTTGCATCTTCTCTCTCTTTTTCACTTAAAAAAAAAAGGCAAAAAAGAGGGATCGTGACAAAACAAAAAGTTTTTTTTAGAGAAAGAAGAAAAAATGGAACTTTGTCAATTTTTTCCTTTGGTTGATTAGATAAATGTTCATAAATACGCTATGCATGCAAAAAAAGGAAGCATGTTATATTGATAAAATGGATTGTTTAAGTAAAATAATGAAAGCAGAAAATGCTAAAGGAAAAAAGAAGGGAAAGACAGAGTTGAGCAGATGAAAACGAGTGAGGAAAAAAAAGCACGCAAGAGCAGAAACGGACTAACAATCATTTTCAAATAAATTCAGTAAAAATGAGCTTTTTCCGGAAAAACGAAAAATGCATCATTTAATTGGATATCTTAAAAGATCAAAAATTCACAACATCCAATCAACAAAAAATGAATGAAGAGAGGAAAGCGATTTGGTGATGGATGCGACGAACATTATGACAATAATTTGGGCAGGAAATTTAGCTAATAGAAGAAGCAATAAGGAAAAGGAAAATGATTAGATTTTCTTCTTTTTTACAGTTAAAATAAGCGAAGAATAAGAAAGAAATTTGTTAGCATGTGAATGAATGAAATTAAATTTAAGATATTCAAATCTGAAAAAAAAAAAAGAAAGGATCTTTCCCGTAGCTTGACTACGATAATGTGCAAATTCTTCAGTTTAACATTGCTCTAAAGTTTGAGTGAGAGCTGATTTTATGACATATTAAAATTAGCTTAAGAAAGGTAACCTTACTGTTAGTGTTACATTTATAGATTAGAAAATGAGCATGCTGTTAAAATTCATTCGAATTATTAAAACAGATAAGTATCTTTTTTATGATTTATTTCATCGCAACTCTATTCACTTATACTGTTGATTACTTTATCAATTCCGTGGAGCAATACGTTATCATAATATACAAATGTTACGGAGTCTTATAGTAGTATTGACGAAGTTATTTTTAATTTATTTGTCATGCGTTTGGTGACAACGATATTTAAGTGCCAAGAAAAATTTCTCATTAGTGTAGCCGAAAATAATTTCTTAGGACATAGTTTTGGCTGTAGAATTGTTTCATTCAATGATTCGGCAAAAAGGTGTGTAGAACTTCGAAATTGGAAAAAAAAAAAAAAAATCAAACGCTGTCTTTCAAGAGAAAACTGTAAATTGCTTAGCTTCAAATACAATTTCAATTAATAATTTCAGTCAATCCTTTCCTCTCACTATTTTAGAACAGAATTGACATGTTCACTTAGGTAATCTTAACTTGATCCGACAGTTCTTTTGTATATAACAATTAAATTGGTGATTAATGCATGATCCATCACCAATTGTTTGTTGTTATCGTAAAAATATGTCCATGTTTGCTATTTTTATTTGCAAAAAGGAGGACAGACATGAATTTCTCTGGAATTGAGGAAAATAGATTTAATGAGGCACATCGATTTTCGTTGAAATCATCAAATACGAGATTTATATATTTATAATATACACATAAATCAAGGAAGTGCTAAGCCCATAGATGATATTCTATTGCTTGCCCTGGAACATTTATGGATTAATCAAATAAAATTGTTAAAAAGCATTTTTGAAATTTGACCAATCAGGAGAGAAAATAGGGATATTTCAATATTTCTAACCATCTGCATTCTTTTTTTTTTTTTTTGACCATATTATATTGATAAGAAATAGTCGCGCAGTCGTAATTTTTCTTTGTCTTTTTGAGGAAATGAACTTGTAATGGTTATGGGTAATATTTCTATTTTTATTTTAGAATTTCCATAATTTCTTTTTTTCTATTTTCATTTAATTGTTAAATCGTTATGCCTTTTTTCTTTCACCCATTATCCTTTTTTCCCTACCTGACCTTTTCTATAAATTTTGATTAGAAAACTGAAACTTTAATTCGTTCAATTCAAAGTAAGTTTTATACGTCTAATTTTCCTTAGTCTGAAAGTAATCCATAAAGTTAAACTGAAAATGACTGTGAGTAATGGAAGCCGCTTTGAGTAATGTTAAAATTTGTCGTCGCCAGCTCACAATAAAAATTATATGCTACGTTTTGAAGAACTTGGAGTGAAACCGGTCAACATACTCTATGAAGAAATTGATAATTTAGCCAAGTCTAGTTTGTTTGTCTTCCATTAGTGAGCACAATTCAGATTATCAGTTTCATAGCGCTAATATTGTGAATGAATTTTTAGCTTTGGGAATTTTCCTTTGCATTTATTCAGTTTGAGTTTTAGAAAAAAGCTATTATACTTGAAATAGTTGGAAAAATATTTCTAATTTTGCTTCTTTACTTTTTTTTTTACTTTGTTATTGCTAAGCTTTAATCAGCTAAAACAAAATTGTTAAGATGGAAAACATTTAAATTGCCTTACAATTCTCCATTTTCATTTATAATATTTTTTATGCAAAAAGAATGCTGGAAAAAATAAATTTTGCAACAAAAATCAAACAAAAATTTTTCATTTTTTCGCAAAAAAAATAAAGAAAATAAAAAATAAAGCAATTAACAAATTTACTTTCACATTAACATATGCTCGAAAAGAGTGGGAGGAAATGAGTATATAGCTGCTCATAGCTCTGGCAAGGGTTTGAATTTTCTTTCCCTTTTTTTTTTCTAGAAAATATAGGGACGATAATTTTGCACTCATTAATTATGAAGTTTAACATTACTGAAATTTCTGAAAATTCCAATTTTTCCTATGCTTCAAAAAATATGCTGCTATTTTCAATGAAGTTTGTATTGGTTGTGGTTTTGATGAACTTCAGCAAAGGAAAATAACCAATGATCAATGGGAACCTACTTATCCATCCTTTTCATTTATCTTCTCATTGGACATTGTTATTTGTTTCAACATATATGAGATATTTTAGTGTTGAGATGTAAAAAAAAAGATTTTATTTTATATATATTTCTTTTCTTTTCTTTTTTTTTTTTTTTTTGTTGTTTAAAAAAGCCTTGAAACAAACATTACTATTTATCATTTTTAACTTGGTATTGGCGGCCTCTTCTTTTTTATGCTTGAACCGTTTCGAACAAAAAAGAAAGAGAGGGAGAGAGAGAGAGGGAAAAGGAAGGAGAGAGAGAGAAAGCATTTTTGAAATGTAAAGAGTTTTTCAATTTTACGATTTAATTGAAAGATGAGAGAGGGGTTTTCACCGAAATGTGAATATTATGGTTACATTCTGATATTAATGTTATTAGCTTACTTCAGTTTCAACCAATTGCGAAAAAACTTTGAACAATTTGCTAGTCTCTTTATTTACGAAATGATGGCGAATGTCGACCTTTCTTTTGTCCGCGAAGTTGAAGGACACCTGTATTTGACACTTTTCTGGCCTGTCTTTTTTTTTTTAAATATTGAAAAGTTTAAAAATAAGCAACATAAATTGATCCTATGAGTAATGAAGAGAGATTAATTGTCATATTATAAGAAAACTTGAAATTATTCTCTTAGTTCATGTGTATGCATACGCTTTTTTGGGTGACAAGTTTGAGAGCACTTTCTGATTGAAATTTTAATCTGTATCGTTTCAATCAAGTAATTTATAGCACAATTAATCATACATGAATTTTTCCTTCGTGATAGGGAGAGGGTGGAATTTTTTTTTTGATTTCTATTGGTCAGAATATGGCTTCTGCATTTTACTTTTTCATACTTTAAAACTTTATCGATTCTCTTTATAAATTCCTATCGAAATAAGTGCAAATTTCAAATCCGACGTTTCGATCAAGAAGTCAGAGGTCAATTATTTGTTAACCAATTTATCAAACTCGCATAATTCAGCCTAGTCCCGAAATAATTGGCATCATTATTTCATTTTATTTTTCCATCCATTTGATGGAAAAAAAAAAAGAACTGGATTTAAAATTTTGCGATGAGATAGAAAAACTTTCCGAAACTGCAGCTAACTGAAGATGAAAATTGTTTTTAAAAAAAAATAATTTTATAAATTTCTACTCATTTTATGGGTCGGAAAAGCTTTTTACGATCGTCCGATTTTTTCTTGGAAGGAAAAAAGTGCTACGGTGGATAATCTATCAGTTTTTCCTTTCCTTTTTTTTTTTTTTTTTTAAATTAGCATCCATAAAATGTTTGTGTTTTTTCTTTGAAAATTTGAACGTGTGTGTGTGCGTTTATTACGTACGTATAGCTATGTATCATCCGCTGTATTTTTTGCTTGTTTGTAGGAAAATTTTTTTAACGACATTGTCCTAATGGAGGAAGCAAAAGGCAAGAAAAAAGAATGAAAAACTCACTTTCTGTCAAAATTTTTTTAAAAAATAATGCTAAATTTCTAATGAAAAAAAAAAAAAAAAAAAAAAAAAAAAAACTAGTCGAACTGCACCTATTGCAAGTAATAATTCATAGAGTTTTTTTAAAGAAAAAAAACTTTTTTTTTTTTTAAATGAGGAACTTAAATTTGAAAAAATGATCATTTTTCACTTAAAGCAAAAAGGATAAACCTCTGCGAAGTACAGTTAGATAAATGGGTCAAGTTAATTATTTTTGTCTTATCCGGAAATGTTATTGGTTGGATACATGTACACATGTGTTACGTACACATGCGATTTTTCCTTTAAAGAATAAATACCTTTATTAATTTATTCAAGAATAATTAGGAAAAGTCACTAGTATAAAATTCTAAATTACATTTGCTTAGAATCAAGATTTCAAATTTCAACGAAGATTGTTGTCATTATCATCAAAATTATCAACTGTTATCGCATTTTGAACGCATGAGAAAAAGAAAGGGGAAAAAGGGGGAGGAAAAGAAGTTAGAAATGAATTTTCACAACACCAATTCTGTCACCATTTAAAGCATGTTGTCATTTTCAATTTGATGGCTCATTGAATGTGCTGCCAAAATGTGTCATCGTTTTACAAAAACAAAAACAACAACAACAAACAAACGAGCAGTAAACAAGAACAATAGAATGATAATATAAAATGATGCTGGAATTAATCACATTAGAACAAATTATTTGGTGTCATATTTCGAAGCATATTACGTCTGTGGATAACTTTGAAAGTAAGAAAATTTCCTAACTCGTTAGCAAAGATTTTGCTAGCAAAATTTATTCATTACAAAAGTTGTGATTAAATTTGAGAATCTGCTATAATCTGGGGAAAAAAATCCGGATAAAAACCAAGAAAAAGTTGTGAATTTAAATTGGATCAGATATTTGAGTCAAGTGCATGGACGAAGCTGATGGATAATTTCCAATGTGAATGGCATTGTAACGGTTATTATTAAAATAGTATCGAAATGCACTAAGCCAGCTTAAACTGAAAAATGCATACTTTGCTAATTGCAGCTGATTTATTTGATTTTGTTTTAATTGAATTTATTTTTACATCTGGTCGTATTTCATTCTCTCTTCCAACCATTTAAGTTTTATCTGTTCTTATTTATCCAAATTAGTCATCATATGTTTTTGATTTATACATCCTGAAAGAACGGAGAATTTAATTCAATTTTAAGCTTAGAAGAGAGAGAGAGGTCAGGGTAGAGGTTAGGAACCATAATGGGAACCGTAGGAAAGGAAGCAGAAAAGATTTTCATCAACGATAAATTGCAGTTGCAATTTTTTCATTTTTTTTTTTTCCTTATACTTTTCATTTTTTGTGAAGAATTTATTGGTTTTCACTATATATATTTGAATGTGTGGGATACTAAACGCCATATATCATTATAATGCTTCAAATATTTGATATAAATTTTATTCATCGCTATTAAATGCAACAAAGTAATATTTGTTCGAATAATACAAAAATCTTCACTGATACCATCAATCAAGAATAATTAAGGGAAATATTCGAATTACGGAAAATTCATCTTGACGATTGTGTACTTAAAATATGGCAAAGGAATGATTAATATAATAACGGCATATATTATGAAATTTTTTTCTTTAAAAAAGGAGTGGAAGTAAAAGAATATAGTTTTTAAGTCAAGAAGATAATGATGTAGTTTAATATATTTTCGGTAAAAAATAGTGAATTTTGAATGATATTTAAACTACCAGCTAAGTAAACCAAAGTGATCGGTTTGGTATGAATATTCAACGAAATAATGCTCTTTAACTTAATATTACGATATTACTTCGTACTGGAGTTTTCGAAAATAAAAAGAACCCGGAAAGTGATATTCCTCAAATAATATGAGGGAGTTATTTTTCAGAATGGAAAAAAGACTACCGTAATAATAACATTCATAAACAATTATCATTCCAAACTCACCATGCAGTTAAGCATTTAATAATGAAAATTTCTATTCCTTTAATACTTATTCATTTTAGTTCTTAATTACTGTCCTAAATTTATCACCTGTTCACCTAAAATATATTGAACTGTATGGATATTTACGGAATATTTCCCATAAAATGAATAAATTTTCGGTAATAACTATTTGTCTATTTATCTGTTACGTAAATATGGATGTGTGCATGTGTGTTTCAGATATTTGAAAATAGTCCTCCCGAAGAAGATAGGTAGTGTTTATCGGTACCAGGCAATTGCAAATGTGGGATTTTCGTTTAGTGGTACCACAATTTATAAATTAATTGTTTCATAAATTTACGTATTCTTATACATACATGCATGTGTGTTTCATGTATATGATAATACGGTAGTATCACGGAAATAAAAAAAAAGGAAAAAAAGTTTTTTTCGATAATTTTATTTTCTATCACCAAAAATTCCTTTTTTTAACCGTTCTTTTAATTTGAATTGTATGTAAGAATGATAAATGCATACATATATAACATGAACAGACGCGCAGACATGTACGTATGGGTATTTTACGAATAACCTGTTTAATTTAATTTTTGAAATGATTGATGCTAAAATACGTTGAGGGAGGCTTCTTTTTTTTTTTTTTTTTTTTTTTTTCATTTAAAAGAAAGAAACAAAAAGGTATGAGAGAAGGAAACAAAGCCTTCCAAAAATTTCATCGCACCCATTACTTTATTACAGTAATTATGACGGCCATTTTACTTACTTTGTTGACCATCTGTACAATATATTGAAATTTATCAAAATAAAAAGAACTAAGAAATACATTGCATTATTTATGGTACTGTCAATTATTATATTATATTATGAGTGGTTTATTATTATTT
The DNA here is from genome assembly GCA_003640385.1 of Setaria digitata. NCBI lineage: Eukaryota > Metazoa > Nematoda > Chromadorea > Rhabditida > Setariidae > Setaria > Setaria digitata. The sequence continues at coordinate 26,515 of RCAB01000439.1, read as the reverse complement.
TACGAGTAGTTTAAAACTACGAAATTATGTCAAAATGTATTTTATTATGTATGATACTATCAATTATCGCGCGATATGAGTGAATGATTTATCAGTTTATTTCATGTCCTAATATATTTCATTTCTATTCATTAATCGAATATTTTCAGTTCAGTTGCTGTTACTAAAATTAATACATTTTAAGTGAACTAAAAAAAATAAAGGAAAACAGTAAAGGAGGACTTGTAAAGGCAAAAAAGAAAAAAGCGAGGAATACCACAAGCAGTATTTACCGTTGGTTAGATCCATCATAATCAGTTGATCCATAAATGATGTGAAAGATTAGTATGATGGAATGAATGCCATATTAAATTAATCAATTCTTATAAACATTACAAGTCTTTGTTGCTGTTTTCAATATTTATTGGTTATTTTCATTTGTGTTGTCTCATTTGATTTCTCTATCGTTTCAATTGATTGATTCAATAATTAAGCAAACAATAATACGAAGTATGCAATTAAGTAAACAAGCAAAGTTTACAGTGAATTAAATATTATTACCGTACAATTAAGCAAACAATTTAATACGTAAACTGCAAATTAATGAGAAAAAAAAGAGTTAGCTACTGTGTAAAAATCGGTTAATTATCAGATTTAATCTATCATATTGTTTAGGACACTGTGATCAGACATTGGATTGCCATTTATGTGGTGTTTGTTCTGCAAAATTTTACAATGTTGAACGATTCATCGAGCACAAAAAAAATTGTTCGGTTTCAAACAAACAGGTTTGATAATAGATGATAGCTTTTGATATTGGAATGCTAAAAATTGTTAGTTTTAAATTTCCATAAATCATTTTTTCGATTTTAATTTCAGAATCAGTTATTTTTGTTCCTGCAAAATTCGCTTCTCGTGCTACCACTACCACTTATTTATTTAATAGTGAAATTTTCAACTTTTTAAATGGTTTAAAACTTTGCTCTAACTATGTGTTTTATTAAATTTCGATTTTATGAAGTGCTTTATATATGTTTTACATGTAACTAAAATTAATATTTGATTCTCTTCGTTTAATAACCAAAATTACAGAGTTCGATAATAACACCAAATTCGGAAACGGAATCGGTTCCGATCGACTTGTCAAAGAAGCATGTTTCAGATGATCTCGATAGAAAAAGTATTTTGGAAGATAAATCAAATCTGTTGTTTGATCCTTTACAAACAATACAATCTCATCAGCAGGTGATTTTCTATTTTACCATGATTTCAGTTAGCCAAAGTTTTGAAATTGTTTCAAAATTATCACTAAACACTAGAATATTTGATAACTGTCCAATCAAACAATTTGTAACATCAGCCATTATCTAATACTCAAAAATTGCTTTAGAAATAAATAATTTTTTGATGCATCTTTTATTTCATCCTAGCAAACTTTAAAAAAAAAAAAAACTCCAAATGCTAACCATAAGTTACGTTAGTATATTTGAGTATGAAATTTATAAATGTCTGATAAAAGAGTTAATGATTTCATTATTCTTTGTTTGTACTTCCAATTTTAGGTTAGACTGTCTATTTTCCCCCGGCATTTACCACCCACTGGGAGTACCGTTCCGTTTCCGTCCCAAGTAGTGCCGAGAGAAAGCCGTGCAGCATTTTCTTTTTTCCTTTGCGTAGTTATTACCGATATATGACTCTCCCGTTGAAGCGCTCTTTTTATTTGAATTAATGTTTAAAAAAAAAAAAAAAAAAAGAGGCAGCTGTTGATTCTTTAACAAAATGAAAAAATGGACTTTTTTTTAAATACAAATACAAAGGGACTAAATGATATAGCTTCTTTTAATAATTATTTTTTGAAAAAAATTTTTTTTGGAGAACAATCAGTAAGTAATTTTAAAATAAATTAAACGGCACTTGTGATTGCGAAACATTACAAGCCCAAGACAAAAGATGTTTCTAAATTTTAGTTTATTGATAATGTTTAAGTTGAAAAATGGATGCAATGATTTATAATAAAATTATCTTTATTTTTTAAATTCGAAAACTTTAAAAATAAATTTTTGCAAGTTAAAATTTTTAAATTTTGCAGCAATTATTGGAGCTTTATGCGCAACTGGCAGCCAGTCATAGCAGACACACGGATTCAGAACAAAGTAGCGATGATGGCGGTAATACTTCATCCTACGTCTTATCACCGCCATCCAGCAACGGAATCGCGGAAAAAATTCATCCGTGTGTTGCTGAACGATGCCCACAGGTGAGTATTAACTTTCTTAACATGAATCATCTGCTTTTTTCCGCCTAATTTAATTAACCTTGCTAGCATGAATCATCTTTCTTTTTCTTCCTCGCCCTCTCCTTCTCCTTCTTCTTTATGCTGAATGTTGCTACAAATTTCCATTATAATTAATAAATTTCTTATCTGCTGGAGATATGTATCTATGATAACATCAGTATTTATAACGCTGATATTGATGTAGCAATAGCAATAATTATATTTATTTAGTGATAAATTTCATACATTGATAATTGCTCACTAGATTTGATCCTCATTCTCTTTCTTTATCACTGTCTTATCTTTCCTGCATGAATTATAGGAAAATTTGTGAGTACTGTAGTTAATTGAAAACACAAATTATCAGTTAAAATTCTTTACTTATAACCTTCATTTCAGCTTCAATTTCTTACGTACACTAGAAATTTTAAAAGATTTGCAATTATGTTTGGTGATTCTTTTTGTTGCACTTCCGACAACTAAAGTTTTGAAATGCATGCATTAATTCTTATAGTAAGATTCATTAGAACTGAATAATTTATTTGTTTCTTCTACTGCTGATAAAAGGATGTTTCAAACACACTGGTAACTTTCGGCTTGGTTCTTTAGGAAATTTTAAGTTCTGTGGAAAAAAAGGACGCTCTTTGGAACGAAAATATTCCATTTACTTAGAGATATGTGTTTTAAAACATTAGAATCGCAATTAGTATTAGCTTAAATAATGCAATATTTATAACGTAATCAACTGAAAATTATAATATTTTCCTGGCAAACTTTTCTCATCCGGTTTTTTTTTTTTGTATAAAACGTTTATTCCTCTTTCTGTAGATAGATGTAAGAATGCAAATTATTTAATTTTTTTGACAGATGAATTGCGGTGAAGTCTCTGAATTAATGCACCAGTGACAGGTGGTTATATTTAAAAACTTCAGCAAAATGTACAAATTTGATGTATCACTTCATACCGTATTTACTGTGATTCATTGCTTTTTTTCTTTTTTTTTTTTTTTAATCTCACTTGTAGTACGATTCGATAAATTAATGCTTGTTGGATCTGGCACGTTTAAAAATATGACTAACAGAAATATTTTGTTCTAATTAATGTTGTAAAATCTAATATTTCTAATTAATTTAGTTAAAAGATTATTAAGCATCGAAAATAAATTAGAAAGAGAAAGCAGAAGCTGATCCTATTTAAATATGAAAATAAATTTTTCCTTATTGGAAGAGAGTATGAGCACTTCTTCTTTGACGAGGAAAAGTTTATTAACTAGTTACAGTTGATAAAGAAAAACATCAACAGTTTTGATATCTCCCATGATTTGATAGTTCTTTTTAGATTGGCAGTAATTGTATTAATACCATTTGATTATTTCGAAATTTCTATTAAAAAATGATTTTATCTCCACTGTGATTTGAATGAAAAATGTACTTCAAAATATGACGGGAAAAAAAAGTAACTATGAAAAAAAAAATAACTTCAATGGCGGATGTAAAAAAAAAGAAAAAAAAACAATAAAAAATAAATACAAATAAGCATGATTAACATTTAAAGGTGCAAAAAAATAAAGACAGAATACTGAATAAACTTCTTAGAAGGAAAGGAAAAATTTTTTTCCACCAATTTTATTTTTTATTTTATCAATTTTTTTTTTCAAATACATTTTTTCCTTCATTATTAGAATAATCTACAATGGATGGTAATAGAGTAATAAGAGCTTGAAAGATGGTGAATATATGCGTATGTAATGATATGTTTATTAGGTAACTTCGAGTAAGAGTGCTAATTTCAATAATTATGACTATTTATGATGCGAATAATTATTATTATCGGCAGCATTGTTTCATTACTATGGAATGATATAAACCTTGCTAGTTTCTTAGTTATCGAATGAGTATTGAATGATAATTATAATAATATATTCTTATACTTAAATAATCCATTAATAGGATAAGGCTAAGAATTTACAATTTTCACTGAAATATCAATTTTTTTTTTTTCGGTCAAACTTTCTCAGTTCGACCATCATCGAAGACACTTTTCTTTTCGAATTAAGTATTTGTGCATAATTATTATCATCCTTTCTATCATTATCTTAATCCAGCTGCATCGCTATTTTCATTTTTATCATTTTTATCAACTACAGCACAGTGTTTACTTTTATCAAACTATTCATATTCTTTGTTTCTATTAGTTGTATTTGTCGAATTGATAGGTGTATATTCTAGCATTTCTCATCACGCGGCGCTTTGCTATGGCATATTCTTCGACGACATCCCGGTGAAAAGCTTTTGCAGTGTAAACAATGCGAAGAACGTTTTGCTGATCCTGAACAGGTAATTAGTAGTTGATTGCTTAACACTGTTATCTTTGCTGTTATCACTAATCATTTAGCTTCCTCGTACTCAGATGTCAAAATATTATTCTTACCAAAATATTTGTATCTGTTTCGTTCATTTGGAGCAAAAGGTCGTTCCTGCAATCTTATTTATTGTTATTACATTTATAATTATAGCCATCGCTGATATATTATTATTATTACTTCCATTATTATTATTATCACCATTATTGTTATTATTGGCCATTATTATTATTATTATTTTGATTATTGCCATTGTGATTACTATTATATTGCACATGAATTATTATGATTACTAGTTTTCCAGTATATATGTGCATACGCATGTATATGTAACATATATTATGTTAATTCCATACAAAATTCTATTGATTATTACTGATGTTTCTTACTTTTCCTTCAAAAATTAAGATAAAATTTGAAACGAATAGCGATACGAATATCATTTTCACAGAGTAATGTTTTTTTCCTAAAAGAAAGTACTCTAGTTATGCAATCAAGATCAGCGGGTAGCTTTGAAAACAATAGTTTAAAATTTTTAACTTTTATTTTACAAGAGGAAGTGAGATAGACTGCATTATCTCTAGTTTGATTTTACGGTCATATAACATTGCTAGTTAAGAATATCGGACTTTCTTGTTGATACGTATGCTTACTGGGTTAACATGTGCTACGTACGTGTATTGGAAAAAAAGGATCGGCTAAGTGGTCTCCTTTTGGCAATGTCTACCGATTTCAACAAGTGAGAACCGGAGCAGCACATCCTATTCAACGATTTATGACTTTCTGTGCTGATAGAAATTACGCGTAGTATCCTCCGTGTTATCATTTCTGTTAATTACTCATTCCAATATCCAAATATCTTCATTCTTTTTTTCGTTATCAATATTGTTTTGTAATTGTTAATTACTGCTTTTTTTTTTTTTTTTTTTTTTTAAGGCCCTTCTCTTCTAATTCAGTCATGAAACATAGACTGTTCTAATTGATAAGTACAGTTCAATTTCTTATTATCCAAACATATTTTTGGATTTATGGGGAAACAAATCTTTCAAAGCCTTTTTTTTTATTAAAGCAGTCATGAAAATTATTGCTTCACTTACATTTTTTCGTTCATTAAAATTATGAGGAAAGCAATTTTTTTTTTTTGTAGATTTAAAAATGAATTCTTTTTTGCTAACATAAATTATTCTTTATCTATTTTATAAAATATATTTGTATCTTTGTTTCCATTTATTTGACCCATTTTAAATCTTAATGGATGTTTTGTTCTTTTTTTTCGGAAGACGTACATAATATATATGTTGCCGTTTTGAACCCTGTTTCCTCCTTTCCCTCCCTCTTTGTTTTAATTAAATGTTAAATTTTATAAATTTTACAAAATTTTAAATAAATTTCAAACAGTGAATGCAATTAACCATCTATGGCATCATTTATAAATGAAAATTTTTGTAATAATTTGGATTTTGGAAAAAAAGTTGTTTAAAATAAATTTTGTAATTATTTAGACTGTTTAGACATGTAATTAAGTGTTGAATAAGCTGACATGTGTAGGACGCTTTTTTTTTTTTGGCTGACATGATATCTTTTTAATCAATCATTTTGAGAAAAAGTTTGTTAATTATTTTAAAATACTTTGCAGATACGAGAGCATCGTTGTGACTTGGTGCAACGAAGCGCTTCTACAGGTGCGTTGGAACGTAGCTCGTCACCAGACGCAGATCGTGGTTCGGTACCAGCCCGTACAGAAACTTCTTACACGTTAGTAGCGAAAAGTCCGGATGTCACCGCAGGCGGTCTTAATTATGGTGGTGTTCTACCTGGAAATGCCATAGCATCAGGTGTACCACCTCCAGGTCATGCACCTCTTTCACGAATGTTATTTTCGCAATTTTTTGGTGCACCAACTGCAGCTGCAGCTGCTGTAGCAACAGCTGCAGCTACTGTACCATCAACATCTACCGCAGTGAAGGATACCGTATTGGATCTTTCTAATCCGTTACCAAATAAGCAACAACTACAACAGCAGCAATTTCTACCGCTGCCTACTATTCCACAACAGTGTAAGTATTATTTGAAATTTAAATTTTAATAAAAATTTAATTTTAACTCAACTTGAAATTATTAGAATATGATGTATTAATGTGGAATAGATGAATTAATTGGTACCTTTTCTTTTTGGCATTTGTTATGCTAATTGATTTAATAATGTTTGCCATTTTTGCAGTTATTAGGCCACCCTTCAGTTTCGGTCAATTTGCCGCAGCTGCAGCCGCAACATTACGTCCTCCTCCACATCCAGATTTGTTCCTGAATGGTCCTTCGTCTGCACCGTTGTTAAACAATGATGATGATTGGGAAGCACTGATGGAAGTGAGTACCACGGATGAATCCGAGAAAATACGAGCATTAGTGGGTGATAAAGCTTTACCAACAACGGATCCCAATCAGTGCTTGCTATGTAGAAGAGTACTTTCTTGCAAAAGCGCCCTGCAAATGCATTACAGAACACATACTGGTTTGTTAAATATTATTTAAATTTTAAGTAATTCGAAGTTAATGTTTCTTTTAAAAAAGTAGACTTAAATTAGTTATTCGAAAAAATGCAACTGAAACATAAAAACCATTCAGACATTTTACATTTTTGCTATTTCTTTGATTTAAAATTTATTTATTCTTTTTCATGCAGTTCTGCTACAGGTGAACGACCTTTCAAATGTAAAATATGCCAACGAGCATTTACAACGAAAGGTAATCTGAAGACTCATATGGGTGTTCATCGAGCCAAGCATTCCTTCCGTGGATTAGCTGCGGCGACGTCAACCATCCATCAGTGTCCCATCTGTCAGAAGCGGTTCTTTACCGCTCATCTGCTTCAACAACATGTTGCCCAACATACTAATCAGTCAGCCAGGTATGGTACCAGTTATACCGTACATCTAGTAGTATTTACACGTTTAACTTTAACTTTTCTCGCTTTTTCCATAATTTATGCACCTCTTTTTCTTCCTGCGAAATTCATCGACAGAGGATAAAATAATATTCATTTAGGAATGAAATAGCGAAATATTTTGCAGAACTTATGAGATGCTTCGAAGTGAAGCCCATATAAAAATATTCATGCTGTTTTAAATTTAAGAATTGATGTAGTATTGTCTAGTATGAATTTGATTACGGATTAATATCAGAGCCATTAAGAACGGACAAAAAGAAATTATAACAGCTGAAATAAAATCAGAAGCAAAAAATGAAAATGCCATTTTTACTTCAAGATTTTTTAACCTTAAATATACATTAAAGGCTTTGATAATTAACATTATGATTTCTATAATGTTCCTCAAGAAGGCAAAAATCACAGCTTTATGGCTAATGATTGCTGTAATTTTTACCAAACAATTTAATCTTAGGAATGGTATTTTGCCTTCATTCGAAGTACCTGTAGCTTCTGCACAAGGATTTGACCACCGTCCGGAACATCCACCTTCATCGGCATCAGCATCAAATGGGTAATTTTACCATTCTAATTGCATAAGAAATTAAAATTTCATTTACGCCTGAAGCTCAAGCATGTGCTTGACTGTAACCGTAAAGATTAATTTTATTATTAAGCAAGAACTGTATCCGAGACTGTAGTCTGGATATAAGGAATGGTAGTATTTATGATAAGTTGATATCACTGTTGCAATTTCCTGTATTGTGAAATAATTTAACTTCAATATTCATTATCAGACATATTAATATTGCGGGAGAAAATGGCGAAATATCGATTCTTGTTGTGCTCTTATTGCCATTATTTTTTGACTTTTTTTCCTTTTATTTTTTTACAGTTTACTTTTTTCTTCCTTCAGTGGTTCTGTACTTCAAGCAAATGCCGCAAGTTTGATGTTACCAATGAAGAACGATCTTGTATCAGCACCATTTATGCCACCATTTCCGTTCTTTTCGCTCGGTTTACCACGTGGTCTTTCGAGTCCGATCGCTGCTTCGAGTACGCCTCAAACATCACTTGCATCAATTCCATTCACAATTAACCATCAGATTGTTTCCAAGCCAGAAGGTAATTCTCTCCCTTAATTAAAAAATAAGACGAAAATGGTTGACGATGCAATCCATTCAAGGAATAGAAAAATGTTTTTTTTTTTCCAAAAATTTGTGTTATTTGAAAACATTTGCTCTTTCTTTGAAGACAATCATCATCAACGACAGAATTCGATTAAGTCAGAATTGTTACAACCAGCACCACCACCAGTTACCACACGTCCAGAATCATTGCCTACAGCTCCGTTGCGTCTAGAAGCTTCGCCAACTATTTTTAATCCATCAGAAAGGTTATCTCACGCAGCAAAAGATGATGATGAAGTTGCTTCAACGAGTAGTTCACATAATGGTTCATCTCTACCGCTGGGACCAGTAGTATCATCCGGAAATGGGCATGATTCAGTAGCAAATTGCGCTGCCTGCTTCCAGTTCTTCCCTAGTCAGGTTGCACTGGAACTACATATGAGGTAAATCTGGGAAACGTTATCTTTCCTAAAATCTAAATTTAATACTATCCATTATTATTTCTTGCTTATATATATATATATATATATATTATGCCAAAATAAATATTAAAAGAATTGTAAAAATTTGACAAAAGAGAAATGATTGTTTAGAACTCATTGCAAAGGTGCTTCATTGAAGTGCTTTATTTGCGGTGCTACTTATACGACGAAAGGTAATCTGAAACGACACATGTCATCAAAGCATCAAATCCATTATCCATGTTCACCGGATGGTAATTCCAATAATAGTGATGATGATGATGATGATAATGATGATGATGATGATGATGATGATGATGTTGATGAGGAGGAGGAGGAGGAGGAAGAGGAAGAAGAAGAGGAGGATCAGGCTTCATTTGTTCACGCCGAAAATGAACAGTAAGTGAAATCTGTAAAACTAAACAGAATTCTAGTAATATTACAATTAATTATAATAAATTTTTTCTCAAACTTTCTTAGTTTAAATTCAAAAAATCGAAAGAAAATTCAATTTCTTTTTTTTTCAAATTTTTTTTATATGTTTCAAAAAACTTTCTTGAACGGTCATTGGAATTTGTTTAGAATGGATATTGGTGAAAGTCAACACGATGCAACAGAATCCACTGATGATGATCATTCGCCACAACAGCAGCAGCATCAACAGCAACAGGAGCAAGAACGAGAAACGAATGCTGGAACTTCAGATGAGAAGCCATCTCCGACATCATCTTTATCAGTGACAATCCCGCCACCTCTCAGTAGTACACCAAATCCCCTGGATGCTATGCAGAAAATGTGGGCCGAAACTGAGCCACCCCCTCCGCGGCAAGCACCAATCCTGTCAAAACATCAGTGTGGTGTATGCTTCAAACATTTCAGCAGCAGTTCCGCATTGCAGATTCATATGCGAACACACACCGGTAGGTTACTTTCAAATTCAACTAAGGAGAAGTTATATAAAAGAAAAAAGAGAAGTTACGAAGGTGTGTGGCTTCAAGAATCTTGTAATACATCTGCCACCACTACCTTTTCCTCCTATAACTTTTTGTGACCAATAAATTAGAATTTAAAAGTTCAGTTTCGTTTGCAAGGAATAGACCTGGTAGTATTTGGCTTTTGTTTGGATAAAGTGTATTATGAATTCTAACCCCACTGGACGAAAATATATCGAAAATAACTCTTTTTTTTCAAGTTGTTTTATCCAAAAATTGATTTCAGGCGATAAACCTTTCAAATGTGAAGTATGTAGTCGAGCTTTCACCACACGCGGTAATTTGAAGGTACATATGGGCACTCATATGTGGCAACAAAGTCCATCTAGACGTGGTCGTCGAATTTTCGAATTTGGTGCTGATAGTATCCTACGATCTGAATTACTACCAGCATTCGGTTTAAGTACTGAAGGAGCACTTCGCGTTGGACCATTTGATCCAAAGGCGAACCAAATCCGTCCTGGTAGATTTGGTTTAGATTCACCATCATCACAGTCCAATGTTGCAACTTCTGCACCGCCTCCACCACCATCACCATTCTCAGTGCTACCATTTCCATTACCATTACTACCGCAAGTAAGTAACTCCGGTGCTTGTACTGCAAATCAAATGGACACTATGATGTGGATGTGGAAAACGGTTTGCTCGGTATGCCAGAAGATTTGTGCTTCTCCTCAAGAACTTGAAAAGCATCTGAAACAGCACTTGAATGGTACCGTTCGTAACGATAATGGTAACACGACAAGAGTTACTCCATTGCTACAGAAAACCGAGTGATAATGATTGTGATTAGTATAATTATACAGGTTTTTTGTTTTACATTAAGCGCACCAACTAATTAATAAATTTGTAGGCTTCACTGAAGACTTTTTCGATTCGAAAACGTTAAATTTGTTGCAATTTTTCTACAATTTAGATACATTCTCCTCTTCCTCCAGCTCTCCGCTTTCTCGCTTTCCTTCTCTTTTTTTTTTCATGTTAATTATTGCTTACCTTTTACAAATGATTTGTATCAACTAAGATGGAAACAGAAGTTATCTGATGTGAATGTATAGTTGAACTGTAATGATTCTTGCCAAACAATCTGAAAATATGAATTCATTTTTAAAACTTACTAAATATGGAACAAACAATTAGCAAACAGTAAGCGTTTGTCGATCAATCATAAATTATAGCTAATATTACAGAAATTATGGCTGTAATAAAAATTCAAGTCCATAATATAATTAAACGACGAAAATTGCTTTAAAAAATAATATTGTAGAGATAGAAATAAATTATCTGAAAAATTATCTTTAATTTGGGTAAGCAGAAGAAAATTATCACTTTTTTTTTGCAATATTTCTCAGCCCAATGTCATCGATATCCGATATTTTCCAAAGTTTTATTTATCATTCAATTATAATTGTACTTTGTCGATTCTATTAATATGAAGATGTGTATTTCATGTTAGAATAATCATCCTGCTTTGAACTATTTGCAATTTTATAAATTTGTAAAAAATTATGTGTAACGATTGTTGTTTTTACCCGCAGTACTTAAAGAATTTTTTAATATCATTACCTTGAACTACTAATCTTTGTTCTTTATTGTAAGATATAATTAATAACTGAAAAAAACTTTTCGCTTAGCAATGAAAGCAGTTCGATTACCATAAATGTTGTCGAAAATTGCTCCATTGTATCTCCGCCATTTGTTAATCAAAAATGGATAACTCATATCGTTCCTCTTAAATGTTCTTCCTTATTATCTCGAATTCCTAGATTTCATTTTAAAAAGAAAAGCTTTAAATTAACTGCTTTTGGTAAATACTAATTGTTAGCAATTTCATCCATCATAAAACTAAACTATAATTGTTATTTTCACAATGAAAGCCAATTTAATTGAAGCAAAGCCATAAATAAAATCACATATTATCAGGAAAATCAAAAAATTTTCGGTCATTGAAATAAGCAAAAAAAAAAAAAGAAAAATGACGCAAATTTTATACCGTTTGAATTTTCGTCGCGGGGCATATTTATACCCTATCCGGAAATTGTCGCCAACTCCTGTTCTATCACTCTATTCTTGCTTTGTTTCTTTACTGTTTTGTTTTGTTCATCATCAGAATGTTCTGCTTTTAGATGCTATATGTATTGTTTAAGCTTTTTCTTTTGCTCTTCCAGAACTATCGAAAAAAAAAAAAAAAATTCAGTTAAATATTTGAAGAATACGATAGGTATATTATATAACTGAAGCTTACAATAGCAGAAGAAAGTAGGCTGAATGGTAGATGTTTGAAGGGACTTTGCAGTGTAAAGCAATACATCACACATATTAATTTATTAGACATTTGAAATTTATTACATAAAGCAATTAATGTTCAAAATTATTTTCAAAAAAAAAAAAAAAACTCGGCTATCTCTCTCCTTTCTCCTTGTTCAATCTAAAATGGTTAAAGTCAAGATTATGTCTAAAGGTGAGCAGAAAAATTTAAGTCCAGAAACACAATTCCACTTCATCTGTGCATAAAATTCGATGATCCAAAACACAATTCCGCTTCAGCTGTGCATAAAATTCGATGAAATTCTATCAATAATAAAAAAATATAACGGTTTTTCAAAAACTACTTTGAAAACATAACGTCACCGTGATATTCCTCCAAGCACCACTGGTATTATTATTATTATTGCAGTTATGTAGTAATTTATTATCTTTTGTATCAGATATATATCACTGCATAATTATTATCCTATTGCCAAATCATAATTACGGAATTTGAGCTTTGTTTTTTTGTTTTTGTTTTTCTCATTTGAATCCATGTATCCTGAAAAATGAAGCCCTCATACTTCTTCCAGGAATATGGTCTATCTCTTGCTTTCTTTATCCATTATTTTCATTATGCATTAACCCATCGTGGCGGTGAATAATTGGTACGGTCATAAAGTATATGTTGTCTTTTTTTTCTTGACAAAACTTTAAAAATTGCTACTTTTTCATTCAAATAACAAGTGGTGTGCATGTTTGTTCTAGATGTGCGTATGCGTGTATGTGTGTATGTGTGTGTAGGTGTGTGTATGTGATGTGTGTGTGTGTGTGTGTCTGCATCTGTCCATGTGTGTGTATGTGTGTCTGTATCTGTGTATTTGTATTTGTCTGTTTCTGTTCTTATGAATTTACTTCTTTAATTAATTAATATTATTTTCTTAATCAAATTTTTGAATCATTTTCTTCGTTATAAATGAAAAATGCTAATTTAAAAAAAAAAAAAGAAAAAAAAATGGCTTTCTTTCGTGTAAGCATACATAAGAAACCGTGCATAATAAACGAAACTTCAGAGAGGAAAAATCGGCAACAAAATATTCATGAAATTAAAAGTGAATAAAAATGGAATTTTGAATTTTAAATATCATTTTTTAAAAGCCAAAACTTCTCCATATTTCTAAATTAGCCATTATTTTTTATGGAACAATTATCATTTTATGTAAGTCCTGGAACTTATTAGTAATTTTAAAACAAATGAAAATATATCTAAACTGTCTGATCAAGAATTTTTATCATTATTTAATCACCAGCATACTATTATGGATATGTGGGCACTCTTGGCCATAGAGCACATTTTTATGGTAAAATTCTATTTGCAGACTTCGTTTCGCTTTTAACCTTAATATCCTCAAAAGAAAAAAGGTTCAAAATAGAAGGTTATTATCTGACTAAAATGTAACTATCGAAGTTTTTTGCTGAGATTTCAGAACTTGTAAAATTAATCATGAAAATGAAATGAGCTTCAGCTGAACTGATCAGAAGAATTTGAATAAAACTTTACTGGTGTGTAAATGATATTTTAAAAAGCTTCACGCAGCAGGATTAAATCACTGATATGGATAATCTCACAATCTGGTTTGATTTGATTTGCTGATGTGGCATTAAGAAAAAGCTTTAAATGAATAATTACAATGCGTATTGAATATATGCTTTCATCCATCTTCTAAAATATTTCCATTTTTTTCAGAAAAAAAAAAAACTTTTTTCTCGAATATGCCTTTCTTTTTGTAGTTTACTTTGTCTTTGGCACCACATTTTTTTTTTGGAAATCCATTCTCTTCATAAAAATTTTATCGATGGCTAGATGAGGTTGCATAATCTTGCATCACATAATTTACGTCGTTTATTAAATTTGATTTGGCCTTATTTCCAAATCAGCATAATATATGGTTGTAAAATCGTCATCATTACATCGTTTCCTAGAACTCAATGAAGATATTAGTAGTGTTTCCGTGAACTCAATCAGAACACTGATGGTGAAATTGCTGGAGTTGCATTTCTCAGTACGTTTGATTTCGTTAAAAATCAGCTTTATATTCACGTGTCAGAGATAAAAAGTTGGAAGTGTTACATATGGAAGGGTTAAAACTATTGCCATGTTTTGTGTGCTCACACAAATCAAGAGTAAATATTCATCCAACTTTGTTTTTATCCTTAAAAATTTACGAAATATCATGTCATTATTTAATTTAATAACAGAATTTTTGTATTTTCGAGAAAATAACACTAAAGATACTTAATATTATAATAAGCCCGCGCATTCTAAAAATTAATACTTCCGCTAAACCAATTGAGCTGTTTACATTTGCAATTGCTTTTTTTTGTTGCATTTTAAAAACAAACTACAATTTTCAGAAAATGAAAATATTACTTTCAGGGAGTATCGCATCATTGTAGGATTATAACATATTATTATTTTGTGATCGAAAAGCACTTATACAACTTAAATTAATCATCCAGAAAACAGTTGTCGATTGAGAAAGTCGAGATAAAAAATGAGTAAGTTAATGGAGAACATTAAATAAAGTTGTACAAAGATCGATTATCATAGTTCGAACACTGATGGTTTAAATTGAAATTATTAGTTTTAGATTTCAGTTCGGCTTTAGATAAAATGTTGCAGTGGAATTTTAATGGTTATAATGGTTATAGATGAATGATTATTCCTTATTTCGACTACTTTAAGTGTTTTTTCTTTCTTTTTTCTTAAGAGAATAATAAAGTAAT
Organism: Setaria digitata; assembly: GCA_003640385.1. Classification (NCBI taxonomy): domain Eukaryota; kingdom Metazoa; phylum Nematoda; class Chromadorea; order Rhabditida; family Setariidae; genus Setaria; species Setaria digitata. The sequence continues at coordinate 11,358 of RCAB01000439.1, read as the reverse complement.
GAATAAATAGATAAGAAAGTAAAAGGGAGGAAATTGAGATCAATGGGAATATTTCAGCAATGGAAGAGAAGATGCAGAAATTTATTGGAAGGATAAATGTACACATGTAAACAATTAGTAGTAAGTTACAATTTTTTAAATAATCATTTTGGAAAAGAAAATTTTTGGAATGAAAATGTCCCACGAAAACCCAATTAGACAATAAATGAAATTAGACATTAATATGAATATTTGTATGTGTGAGCCTCTAATATTTTTTTTACCGCATGATGATCGTAATTTGCGTATTAATTTCTTAGGATTTAATAGATTTTCTTTTTGTTTATTATTATCAATCGAATGAATAATTTCTCTTCTTAATCAGCTTAGCAACTTAATGAATACTTTGAGAAGCTGTTGGAACTTTCTAAATACACATATTTATTTAGTTGTTGTTTGAAATGTCTTTTTTGTTCTCCCTTTTTTAAGGATTTTGGGAATTCCTATTTGAAATATATATTACCTTTTGTCCAACTCTTCCAAAAAACGCATAACAAAAGCATTTTTACTGCATATCGCCTAATTATACCTTGTATTTCGTTTTTTTTCAATCGTTTTTTTTTTTTTTGTTGGAAGAATTTTTAAACTTATTTATGCATTAAATAACAAAATATTTGAATGTTTTTTTTTTTTTTTTATCTTTATATTTTTGTCTATGTTAGTGCGGCAAAAAAAAAAACGAACTATTTTATAGATTCTTTCTTTTCAGAATGATATGAAATATGTGCAACTAATAATACGAAGGCATTTTAGTGTGACTGTTGTTTGATCAGATTAATAGCAGCTTGTTTAGTTTAAAATAAAGTATGCAAGAATGTTCGCTCTGCATCCTAAATTTCTCTTCATTTCTTTTATGGCGTTGAAATTAAATCTCTTTGATCCTTCGTAAAGTAAAAGAATATTTCGAAATATTCCTAACATTGCAGGAAGCACTTCTTGCAATTATATCTTCGGAAATTTGCGATACCTAAGTTTACACATTTTATAACGGTGAGTTATGATGTCAAAGTAATTTAATTGAGAAAAAGTGATGGCAAATATCAACCTTTCCAGTGTTCATTTAATTTTAATGCGAAACAAGAAATATTTTTTTAATTGTTTATTAAGAATGAATGATAATGAGATAGCTAAATGATCGATTAAATTACCTTGTTAAGCGTCAAAAAAGCAATAGCTATTGCAATTGTAAGAAATAGCTGAAAGGAAATTTGGAAGAAAAAATTAAAATATAAAGAAATTTCCTTCTTTTTCGTCAGAAATCTAAGACTCAGAACAATTTTCTTGAGTTTCAATTACTTTCCTTAAGAATTTGCACCCAATCAAATATGGTTGGTTAGTAATAGTTATTCGTAATTATTACAGCATGAAAAATTCAAACAAAAAAACTAAAATTTTGCATTGTTAGTCTACAGAAAACGGTTCACATAATTCAATTTGATGTTGCTTTAGATCTTTTCTGAATTAATTTTTCTTCTTGCATAATTACTATTTAAAAGAAATAGCCAACTTTGATGTCTGTTAATTATCACATACATAAATATATTTCAAATATTTCAACATTATCGAGATGTTACCAACTGTGTTCTTCGCATAGCTTATCATCAATTACAAAATAATTCATAAATTTTCATTTTCTTTGTAAAGAATTTTTTTTTTAGATCAGCTCGACCTAGGGCTTGTGGAAGTAATCGTTGCCCAATTCGATATGATATGTAATTTCTGCCCAATATAATTTTTAATTTTGATATCATCTAGAGCAACGAGCATTTGTGAATCGCTTCAACGCATTGACTCAAAAATTTTCATTTTATTTGTATTTAAAGAAAGCGTGATAATTTTTATTTAATTTTTCTTCTGAAAGGATTTTTTTTCGTTTTCACTTTACAATGAAAGAGTTGTAGAATCACTGTCAATTTGACCTTAATCATATCAGTTTATTTGTACTAGTATCTGGTATTAGATTTTTATGTGGATAGTTAGAAACTTCACCGTTTTTTATTCTGTTGGAGAACTTGAAAAAACATTATATCGATTTACCAAATTTAGGTATACCATCATGTTATTATTACACAATCAGTGCAAGCATGTGCGAAAATCAGTTTCTTGTTCTTATAGATAAGACCGGTCTTAGCAATGAAATTCCTTGCGGGAAAAGAGTTTATATATATTTTAATCCAGCAGCAATTTTTTTTTATTTTTCACGAATTTTTGTCTGCTTTAATGGAATTATATTGCACAATTTTTGCTCTCTTGCACAACTTTTGATTATTATATAGCATGATTAATAATAAAATGAAGCATTCTGTTATTGATCAGATCAATTCTTATTTTTCAGCGTAATTACCTTTCAGTTATTACAAAATAGGATCCTCATCAAATAGTCATTTTTTATCAAATCACTATTAATGCTTTTAAATATTTTCTAAACCTAAATGATTTCATCATTATCCATCAATTTTTCTTATTCCTTTGATCTGCTTCATCTAGACTGGGATAAAATATTTTTAGAAGCAATGAATAATTTTCCTTTCTCGTAAAAAAGTAATTCATTTAATATTATACTAATGATTTTCTTCCTTTTCTTGCTTTTTTAAATTGATAAATTACTTTCTTTTTTTTGTTTTAAATCGTAGTTGATCAGCATGTTAATTAATCTCGATAATATCCAATATAATGGTTGTTAATAATGACTAAGGCTGGATGATATATCATATTATGTAATTACGCTAATTATGCAGCATATCGTGCAATTACTGAGCTATAACTAATTTTTGAAATTATTTTTACTAAATTTTTCATCTGCCTTATGAACGAAAATTAAATTCGAAATGTCCATGTAGAAAATTGAAAATAAATAAATTCTCAAGATTTTTGAACTCACTGTGTTAACATCATAATATTAGATAAAAACGTGATCGTAGGTGAATTAGATCGTACTGTTCTTTCTAGCTTACTCGAAGTGAACATTCTACTGCACAACACATAAAAACTCTTATTCGATTTTGCTTTATTTTCATTATCATTTCATCCGATATCAGCTTTGCGTCGTGAACTTATCTAGATTCAACAACTTAAAGAGTCGAAGAAATTTTGTAATGCTCAAAGAAAAATCAAATATTGAATTTGTGCTGCCTAATTTTAAACCTTTGCTTCTTATATTGCACTAATAAATCTTCATTTTTTTTTTTTTTTAAATATAAATTTTTTCTTTAGTCATCCAAAATTTCCGTAATCAATCAATTAATATTTTTTTGTCATCCTAATTTAATATTTTTCTTTTATCATTCTGTGCTAATATTTGTAAAGAATTTTTAAGCACCAATTTCTGTTTATGTGACTATCATTTCTAACTGCGTTTTAATATTAGTTGTTAAACAAAAAAAAAAAACAAAATTTAGAAAAGTAAGAGGAAAACGTCCTTAATACATTTTACAAAGCATTTCATTTTTATCAACACACTAATGTAGCAAAAAAAAGGGAAGAAGAAATTTCGAAATGAAATTAGAATTAAAAAAGAAAATGAAACAGTAACTCGTCACATCATTTCTATTATTTTATTATTACATAAATTTTATTAATTACCGTTTTAATAATATACAAAAGCAATCTCAGTTCGGCAAATCCGAACTGAGATTCCGTTTACTGGTCGTTTTTAACAGAAAAATATAATGATATCACATTTGTAAAACTCTAATTTAATATTGAGAAGATATCAAAAACAACTGAGAATTTGATAATTTTATCAGTTTTTCTTTTCTTATCCATTTCATTAAGTATCCGTGATCTTTAAAATTTTGGCCTTCTTCTGAGAAAACGGATTTCAAAAATGAGGACATAGTTTGTTTCACCCATCAACATGTCTTAATTGCTTTCAATTTTCTTCAGATTTTGCTTGATTTATGTTGGAATTTCAATTTTTCCCAAAGCACTATTTACTTTTTTTTCATATTTTGGAGTTTCAGATCTTTTTACTTCAATTTGTGTGAACTTTTCGTGATGATTGAAGAATTTTTTTATTTTCTCTGTGTGCATCTTTATATTTACAACTTTCGTTTTTATTTTCATTAGCTAGGATTTGCAAATAGATAAGTAGGACAAATACATAATTTGTTATAGGTAAGTGTTTGTTTTAGCGATAGAAATTAGAATAGAACGAAATTTTTTATAGAAGTTAGAAAAAGAAAATCACTAATTAAAAACTTATTTAAAAAAAGGAATAGAAATATGACTTTGATAGTCATAAATTTCAGTTGAATGGATAAAAATTTGTTATATGAAAATAGAAAAATACAGTAAATTGTTCTGCAATAATATTCTATTTTGTTCTTAAATTGAATAAAACGTAAATTTTTCAAATTTCGTCTTTGTCATTTTGAATCAATGATCTTTGCTTCATTTCTAGCACTGAACATTTTTATTTATTTTTTTTTTCGGAACATTATCTATTATTTAACTCGTAAAATTCCGAAAATAAAAGATATCAAGATTTTATTAAGGCCTCTATGTGCATATTGATTTCTATTAATTTATTTCATTCCCGTATTTGTAATATAAAAATTATTATGATTTGTATTTTAACATTATCTCCAATGTATAATATGAAATATTTCAGTCTTTTTATAATTTTTTTTTTTTTTTCATTTTTAGTGATATGTGCCATTTTCAACCTATCAACATTAACATTATTTCAATAGAAAAAGAGCTTTGATTAAAAAGTCGGAGAAATTTTAGCTACTCAATTGAATTACAATATTATATATAAGCAATTTAGTTTCATTAATAGAGAAAGAGAAAATTATAAAAAAAAAATATTACAAGGAAAATTGTAAAAAAGAGAGGAAAAATTTAATTTCAAAAGTTATTGAATGGCTGAGTTGCGTCATACAATTAAATAAATTTTTTGTTGGCACTTTTGGATGCATTAGAAATAACAAACTTTAGCCCGCTCCCGTGAAAATACCATCTTTTTATTAAACAAGATCATTACTTACATTATGTTGTATGTGTTTTTAAGAAATCCTTCCCAGAAAAGAGATTTTGTATTACAAAGGATAAAATTTAATAAATTATCGTGCACATGTTTCAATTTTGCTTACTTGAAATCCGAAAAGTAATGCTTGCATTTCTTAAATATCACTTTTAGTCTATTGGTTTTACAAGTCTATTATGTAGTTATTAATTTAGTTTAAACCGTATGTAAACAAAATGTGTAATTTTAGTGAAATTAGAAATGCTGTCGTCTGATTTAATTGCCCCATATCTTGATAAATACTTTGCCAGCGTGATCTAGCCATCCATGAGCTTGGTAGATAGTATTTTTGGTGGCTTGAAGTTATTGAATTATTCCGTTTAACTGCTGAATTTAATGTTTATGCTGCAATAAAACAAAATAAATAAACAACAAGTGAATCATCCTCCACTCATGCTGGCCACATAATTTAGTAAAAATCATTAATCTATCAGTGGCGAATACCAAACTCTGTCCTGAATTTTAGAGTGAATTACAGAAATGCTTCTGTTGCTGCTATCAGTACTGACTCGTACTGCTTTCACTATACTACATGTACAGGTATGATATATATTAATTTCTTTAACATGCAAGTGAATGGATGATACAGGTGCGTGTTACATTTCATGCAAACCTATGCGAGCCTCCCAGTAACAGATATCATGATGAAAGATCTTTACTTCATTGCTAGTTCTACACTCACAAGATTTTTATTTTTTATATTTGTTAGTTTTTAAGAAATAATTCAAAAGTTAAAAATATATATATTAATAAATTTGAATATGACATTATATTCGTTGATCTGTGGATCCGACAGTGATATAAGTGGCGTTTATTTGACCGATGAAAGTATCGGCAAGTGAAATTAATTAATCCATTTAAATTAGTCACTAAGTTAAATAATTAATGATTGGGATTTTGAAGCGAAATGAGCGACGATTCTACGATCAATTAGATGGTTTTTGGACATTTGTTAGAGAGGAAAAAAATTCACCGTCTGTGGGTATTCAACGAAAATGGCACTTATATGATTTATCGGAATTCAAGGTGTTCTTATTCTTATTGCCTTACGAATTAAACAATTGATATTCTGCTTTTTTTTTCTCTCAACAAATTTTGGGCTTTTATTTATTCAATTCCAAATATTGGAAATAGAAATATCCGGAAGCTTTACCGAGAAATCAGTCAATAATCTGACGTAGTTTTAACAAATTTGGCCTTAGAAGTATTTCAGAATGCTACTGTGATGCCCGTTCCGGCAGCTTACAATGACTTAACAGCAGATCGCGAAGTACGCGAACATGTCGGTTGGGTGTGGTACCAACGTAAATTCCGCGTCAGCGCACGTGATAAATCCTATCGGCATTTTGTCCGTTTCTCAAGCGTGCAGTACTATGCTGTTGCTGTTAGTTAGCCTACTTCAATAATCTTTATGAATCTTAGATTGTATCAGGAATTATCCGACGCGAAGCATAAATTAGCATTCTTAATTGCAAAATGCTTCATAAGTAATTTGCAGCGTGATACTTAAGAGTATCATTAAAACCATTAAAAAATAATTTCCCACAATATTTAGAAATGTAATTTATATATATCTGTTTTTTCTCTTAAAAATCATGCACTGTTAAATCCTTTTTTTTTAAACTAAGTAAACCGATTATGGAATTCAGTTCATAAACGACAGAACTGTTGGTGTCCATATTGGTGGTCATTTGCCATTCGAAATTGACATCACTTCTCACATTTTGTTTGATAATGAAAATCGTCTCACCGTAGCCGTGAACAATACTTTGACCTCGCAGACAATACCACCCGGTGAATTTCGATATATCCAGAAGCAACACGGTGAAAGCAAACAATATCCCCCGGGGTTTGTTTTTCAAAAAGAAGAAGTTTTAAGTGATAAACTGCAAATTAGAAAAAAAAAAATCTTAATTTTTCCCTTTTTTCTAACAACGAGAAATTTTCGAAAAGTGCCGGTACTACTAGCGCCAAAAGATAAATTAACTTGGTTTCAGTGCTTTTCCAATAAAATGATTAATAAAAGAAATCCATGAGAAATACAAAATCCATAAATCAAATCGATCCTTAAATTGTATAATGCAATATACACGTATGAACAGATTTAATTTGATTTGGAATTTTTCAGATTTTTCAAACAAACATGGAATTTTGATTTTTTCAATTACGCTGGAATACTACGGCCCGTTTATATCACTCGGAAACCATTTGCATACATTGACGATATTAAAATTGAAGCTGAAGCAGATGGTAAAAAAAAAAAAACATTGTTGCAAAAAAATTTATTAAAAACTTCCACTTGCAAATAAATATTATTCCAATTTTGTTTTTTAAGGGACAAAAATATTATTGTTTATGAATTAATTTAAGTTTTTTTGGCACTTTTTTTTCCAGTGAAACTAAATCATAAGTGAAAAAAATTTTCCATATAACTTTCCTTGTCCATAACTGATTGCAGGATTCCTTGACTATAGAATATATACAGTATCCAATAGTAAGTTAGAAACGATCCAAGTAAGGGTGATGGATAAATCTGGTAACCAATTATTTGAAAGCAATCAACAGCGCTACACTGGATATGTTAACAATATTCGACCATGGTGGCCTCGTGATATGGGAGCTCCTGTACTATATCAGTTCGAAGTATCATTAATATATTGTTTAGCAGCTGTGATTCTTTTCGTCTCCGTAACACTACGAAGATTAGTTTTAGTATAAAGCTAATCTACTAAAAGTAGAATAATAATGGTTTTTCAGATTTATTTTTAAAATTTACAATTTTTTAACTTTTTCATATTTTAATTAGATTCATATGTTCAGTTGTAATTGCTATGACATTGTTCAGTTGTCTTAAAACAGCACAAAAATAAGGCAAAAACGATACTGCACAGTGAAACATGATTGGACAAATTATGACTGGAAAATTTCCAGGTACAATTATCAATATCAGATATTTTAATCGATGTATATCGTTTATGGTTTGGTTTTCGCACTGTAACTGTTTCTGAGGATCAAATATTTATCAATGGGAAACCATTTTATTGTCACGGTTTTGGAATGCATGAAGACTTCGAAGTTTGTCTCTCCTTCAAATAATAAAATATTAGTAATTAAGGAATAAAGCGCCAAAATAGCCTAATTGTTTTGTCACCAGTAATATCATGTAAAAAAATAATGAGATAATACCAATTTTTATTTAGCTATATCCAGATAATAAAACCAATTTCTATTTTTGGGTAGCAATACTTAATCCAATATCTACTTAATCTACTTAATTACAGAAACTGAAATTCTTTTTTTCCTTTCCTCCATCTCGAATGCTCAATTAAAAAAGTGGCAAACACTTCGATTATCTATTTAACATCCAGACAATATAGTTGAAAAAACTCTGATCCAAAATATGCGACTAATACTAAATCAAATTTTAAGACCTATTTTTAGCTTCATGGTCGTGGTTACAATCCAGTAGTGATGACGAAAGATTTAAATATGTTAGAATGGATGAGTGGAAATTGTTATCGTACTTCACACTATCCTTATAGTGAAGAAATGGCCTTTGAATCTGATCGTCGTGGTATTGCCGTTATTACGGAAACGCCTGCAGTCGGACTGAGGTATGATGAACAAACTTTTACTCTTCGAAATATTTAAATATTGAAAGAAAATTTACAGTATTATTATTTTAAATTGCAGATCATTTTTATTTGACCATTTTTTTTAAACGCCTGCCTATTTACATCTGATGGCATTTTTTTTAACCATTTTTTCAAACAGTATAGTTTTATAATGTGCTATTTTACACACTTTAACCTTTAATGCATTATATTTTATAAATAATATTTCGATATTGCAGTTATTTTACAAGGCAAAACGAATTACTGCATGCAGAAATGATACGTGAATTAATTGAACGTGATCGAAATCACCCGTCGACAATTATTTGGTCATTAGCTAATGAGCCATCATCCAATCATCCGGCAGCTCGCTTATATTTTGGGTTAAATTAGCCTCTCGATGTTTTTCATTATTTCCTTAAACACATTTTCTATTATCTTTTGTGACAACTAGCGACTTACCAGTAGTTGTGAAAAGTGCTGAAGCCAAACAAATTAGCATCATTCTTTCTTTTCCTAGTGATGAAGATAAGTTTGCTAAATACAGGAACTATTAAATTAATACAATTTTGTATTAAATTACAACTCAGTGTGATTATGCATATTTACTGCAAAACAATCGCGAAAAAATTTTCATTGAATTTAATATATGCAAAGCATTAATCGAACTACAGGCAGACAAATAAGAGACAGAAACTCGAAAATTTTAAAGATTATCGTGAAGTATTAACAACCGCTAATGTGTAAGTTGGCATGAGGATATGAGGTATGAAAAATTCCAAGCAACAAAAAATAAAATCTTATAAGATGAGTTGGTTTTAGTGAATTAGTCAATTTCACACGTGCATTGGATCGAACTCGACCTGTTACCGCCGTACTAGCAGCTAGTTTCGATACCGACCAAGTGGTAAGACTTCAATTGTAACTCTTTTTATATAAAAATAATATAGTGGTGAGACCAAGACTACCTACTTGTAGCCAATCAATTTGGAAAAAAAAAAGAACGAAATTTCTCGAGTTTGACTTAAGTTTCTTATTAAAAACATAACTTTTACGAAATTCCTTTGAAAATCAATTTTTTGAAGTTTTAGGCTGACCTACTAGACTTGATTTGTATTAATCGATATTTTGGTTGGTACGTTGATATAGGGTATCTGGAAACAATTAATCGCAGTTGGATATTTGAAATAAATAACTGGAAATTGAAATATCATAAACCAATCGTTGTGTCGGAATATGGTGCAGAAGCGCTGCCGGGTTTAAATCAGGTCTGTGAAAAATTGCACGAATTTTTTCAGAAGACAATTCGACATAAAATTGATCTAGTTGACGAAACAATTTTATGATGTTTTTATTGAATTCAGAACGGATAAAAAAGGACTTAGTTTAGTTTCAAATACGAGCTTATAATTTTGTCGCAGTTGGATCAAATTTTCTTCAAGGAGCCAAGTCGCGCGTTCAGTGAACGATACCAACAGGAATTGTTGGAACAAACGCATGATGCATTTGATATATTGCGGGAGAATCATACAATTACCGGAGAAATGGTGTGGAATCTGGCCGATTTTATGACAGCTGATGGTAGATTATTTTATCAGTCCATAATCAGCAAAAAATAATCATCAATTGAATGAACAATCAAGCTCAGTGAAATGTTAATTTTAGATTAATACTTTTCTCAGGCCATGAAAAAGTCTTTAAAATAAAGACAATTATAGAGAATCTAAAACAAGAAATGGATTTAGTTTTGAGACAAACAAAATGTTAGATACAGCAAAAATTTTTAAATTTACTAAAGAAACCTGTTTCTGCGTTCAGTGGCGTGGACTCCAAAGTTCCAACCTAAACAGAATCGATTCCATGGCGACACTTAAATAAAAAAAAAAAAGTGAATAAAAAGTACAGTCGAAACGAGTAGTGCTGTTTAGATATTGAAAAACAAAAAATAAACCATTTCAGATTGAAATTACAGGTGTGACGCGAGTAGTGGGTAATCATAAAGGTCTACTAACACGTACACGTCAAGCGAAAATGGCAGCCTATGATCTCAAAAAACGTTACGAAAAATTGGAAAAAACGATGAAAATGGAGCAAGAGACAGAAGCACTGAGAAAACGGTAGTGACATGTCAAAATTACAGAAGAATGCATCTAAGAAAGCTTGGCAAGTGCATAGTGTATAAATTGAAAAAATTTTAGTGGATTCATTCCAAAATAAAAGTGGAAAAATGTACAGCATATTATTAGCATAAGGATTACGGCTATTTTAATTCAACAACAAATGCAAAAATTATTGTAAAATACAGATTTTTAATTCCAGAAATTATTACTATGAGATTTGCTGGTTAAATATTATTAGTTTAATCACCTTTGTAGCAATTCAACTTTTCGCCCACAGTAACATAGTTTGTGACCTGTCAACATTTTGTGCCGTTCTGCATCTGCGCCTCAACAAGTGCTTGCTGGATGCTTTTACGTCCGTTCATAGTAGTAATACTGTGATGATACAATGAAGTGATATTATGATAATGGCAATAATATAAAATAAAAAAAATAAACTGATAATGTAATACTAATATAAGAAATTTTCAAAAGAAAATATTTCATTAGTTAAAATTTAAAGTTAATTATAATTGAAAGTTGCAGCACTTCCACTCCTTTCAAAAATAAATCATAA
>RCAB01000438.1:26250-52015 GCA_003640385.1 Setaria digitata | reverse complement strand
AGGAGAAAACCAACTGCAGGAACCGGAAATTAAACACCAAGTAACTGTAATTAGGAATGACAGCTTTACAAAAGAACAGTAAATGATTTAGAAAGAGTGACTTTCAAAAATACCATCCATTTTCATGAAATCAAGGATATCTTTTTTGGTGATTATACCAAGAAGGCGACCATTTCGTGTTACCAATACTTGTCTCAAACCAAGCTTTCTGAACATATCTATGACTGTTTCCATTGGTGTTTGATCAGTTACAGTCATCGGCGCCTAAAAGCTCAATTTATAGCATCCTTTGAATGATGTAAACATCTTTTTCCCCTTAAAAATTTAACGGTTATAATTACAAGGCAATTTGTTAGAGTTTATCAAAGCAAATGTAAAGAAATAAAACATCAACTTATTTAGAAAAAAAAAAAAAAAGAACTTAGTTCTAGAGACCTCTACGAAAATTTCAAGTGTTTTTAGAATAGATTTTTTTGCGCCCACTATCTCGAAAACATGGAAGAAAAAGAAAGTTTAACTCGCTATATCAGAATTATAGTGATTAGGACTTAATAAATAATTTAAGGAATTAGTAAACTGAACTGACTATAATATATAATACAACAGATTATTTCATTAATAAAAAATCACCAAATCGATAAGTTTACGAAATCGTAGTGGTGCTGGACTACCATTTACTGCTTCAGGGACATCCATGTTGAAATAAACGACTGAATTGGTAACAACATACGGCTGTGACTTGCGAGCAGAATGAAGAGCAAGTTGCAACTCACGCCTGAAATTTCAATAAAAAAATCGAAGAACTTGTGCTTAATGTGATATCACAATAAAAACATTCCAATTTAAGACTTAAAAAAAAAGGAAACAATAACCGAGGACAGAATCCCACTAAGTACAAATTTTCTTCACTGATAACGACTGGAAATCCGTTATAGCTTGTTTCACGTAGCAAGATTTCAATATCACCAACTGTCATTGTATCTTGTGTAATCACCCGTAATGAGCCACCACCTAAAAAGTAGAAAAAAGAAAGCTGAAAAATTCAATAAACTGTTTCACAACCAAAAGTATATGTCTAGAAGGCCCAAACGTCAGAAAAAAGCACAAAACAAACACAAAAAACACAAAACTCTATACCTGGTCCAGGTTTCATTACTTGAATGGCAACAGTAGAATATGGATATTCGCCTTTGTTGTCTAGAAATGGATAACCATTCAAGTCTATGTGTGCATCGTATATGCCCTGAAATATTAAATTTCACCACATAAGCACTCAACTCAGCGTACCGAAGCTGCAGAGGAAAAATTGATTGATGGGAACAATGTCGTTTTACACATAAAGTGAAACAATAGAAGTACTCCGGTTACGTACGTATAAGAAAATTACCATTTTGTAGAAAGCATCACCGATCCACTTCGCAAACATTGTGGCAACCATCGTCGGCACGATAAATTCGAGACTTCCCGTTAATTCGAACATAATTACAACCAATGACACGGTCATCCTGTGAGGTGAAATCAATTATTATGAAAGTAACACTTCAAGGAAATGACGCAGAAAAAAATTCTAACTATAATATTCTCGGACAAAGAAATGTGAATTCTTTCTCTCTTTGCAAAATATGCCATAACAAAGGAATAAAGCTTCATTTGAAATTTATTTAAATTGAATTAATAAACAATATTTTACTGAATACTTCAGTAAGTTGCAGGTAGTAACACAATGGAACTAACCTTGTAACGCCACCAAGCACGGCAGCAGCACCAACCATGGCATAAAGCCCAGGCATAACACAATCCTTACCAACTTGGCATGCCCAAATAGTGTTGTGTATTTCATCATTCTTCTAAAATATGCATATGTAGAAGTAGAATTAGTCAGTAGTGTCGTTTACAGTTGTAGCACAACACTAATTCCATTCAGTACTAGGAGCAAACATAAAAGTTAGAAAGCTAATAATAATTTTTACTGTTAGAGCATCAACCCTTGCACTATGAGCTAAAATAAAGTTCGGAACATTTGCCATAAGCAACTATTTTTTTTTTTTTTTTTTATAAAGCATTTACAAAATAAACATAACCACCAGAAAAAAATAAAAAAGCTTTTAACATACCTGCAAAGATGCGGCTACACCCTCTACAGTGATACCCAACAAACGTCCAGCAATGGCACCCATTGCAAGACTCGGCACAAACAAACCGGCGGGAACTTTGATGCCAAATGTGAATATTGTTAGTATCAATTTTATTATTAGTGCCAAAATGAGTCGAACAAAAGCGCTCTGAAAGACAACACCAGTCGTGAAGTCGAGACAATTTATACATACAATATGATTTAGGATCAAAGTTCATGGAATACAGATCAAATATGTCTCAAAATGTAGGTCTTCTTCTCCGGAAGGAAAATCCTGATAGTTTTTTCTTTTTTTTTTTCTGTTCACTGCATATAGTTAATTTGGAGGGTAAAATTCAATGATTTTCCTTGAATTGAATAAAGCAACTATCTCAGCTAACATGGAAATGTTTCGTTCCTACTGTGATATTTTTCATCTTTCTGTTGACAAGCATATAGAACAATTTTTTTTTACTATTCAGTAATTTACATTGTAAAGTCTAAGATCCTATGTTAAGATGTCCTAGAATCCTATAGTATCTCGCGTAGGAAATAGATTAACTTAAAACTTCAAATCTATTTATTTCTCGTCAAACAATATTTGTACGCAAGGCGTCCGACATTTCAGGGAAATGATTAAAATGATTTACGGTAATATATGATACGGATAAATTTCAAATTTTACATGCACTCCTGCTCCCAGTTCTCCAGTGTGATAATTATCATCCACTTTATCATAAGTGAATGTTTTATTTTGATAATCACAAAGGTCCATCATGAAATCTTCCGGACCACAACGATCGAAAAGCTGCAATTCATGAAACTAATGAAGATCAAAGTTAAACTAAGCTCGTCTACCAAATTCAATTACATAAAGGCCAACATTAATTCAATAGTCATTAGTCGTACTCGAAAGCGAATTAAATTAGCTCGGGAGCACATCGGAGCAATAATTACAGCATAAAATAATGGAAGCTAAGCCAACTTGTCTTATCAGTGATGAGGAACTTCGACGAGTATACGGATTGAAGTAACTGACGAATGCGGTGATAAGTGTTACAACAAGAACTTCTCTCACTGGATTACTACCTAAAGTCTTGTTCGCTTTTCGAAACCGACACCATTTTATGTTCGCCCTTGAAAATAATTGCAATTAAACCTTTCATTAAAAGAAAGGGAAAAAAGGAACTAAATTTCAGAAGAAGTGGAAAGAGCAGTGATAAAGGTTGCTTGTACTACCAATTACTACGATAGTACACCAACAGATAGGTCAAAAAGCAATGCAGAGTTATGATTTAGAAAATGCTCACCATATAAAGAGACTTCCAATGACACCACCAAATAATCCAAGACCAGCAAATGGAATAAGCTCGACAAATGTCCACTTCATGCTATAGTCAACGTGAAACAAGGAAGTCTAGAATTTTCAATTTCAATTCCTGCTTATATGAAATGTGCCAGAAAACCATGTATTATCAGAATGATGGTTAAAAGACAGAATATTTTACTAAAAACCTCTGCTACAGGAATATCTAGTCCAGTTAGGAATAAAAAGGAATAGCCTTGCAGAATATATGAAACCTTCACCATTACGTGCAAAGAAAAAGTTTGACAGCTCTATAAAATCATAATTATTCGTAATAAAACCTTGAAAATATGAGCCACTTAAAATAATTTTCTGTACCTGGTCACTTCCAAATGGGTTCATTATTCGTAAAATAATCCCGGCAATAAGAGCACAGAAGAATGATCGCCACATGGTCTTCAACGGAAAGTAGTAACTTGCTTCTTCTAAGCTATAATCATTTTAACATAACTAATCAAAACAAAATTTTTAAAGATTATTCTCCGTCCATAGATAGAAAATTTTTTGAAGTTCGCTTATATAGTTTCAATAACACGACACTATTATCTTCGACCCATACTTTTATCAAACAAAATAAGTTAATGAAAACTACGTCTAATGATAGAAACACAATTATAATATATGCCATAATTTAGAGAGCGAGAAAAAATACAAAAGAGAAAAAAAATGTAGCAAAAACACACTATTGCTTTATGAAATCAAATTTGATTTTAAAAAATTTAAAAGCACCAAACATACCTAAATAGAACGCCTCCTATAGGAGCACCGAATGCAACTGAAACACCAGCTGCAGCAGAAGCACTTAATATTTCGCGTTTTTTGGCTTCATTTGAACCATATTTCGGGAATAAATAAGAAAAAATATTCCCTATGCAACAAGCCAAATGCACCATTGGACCTTCTTTTCCCAAATTCAGACCTAAAATAGCAAATAGGGAATTGTCCTTCACAAATTAAAGTTTGGACATCAATGATAATTCTTATTCTTTTAAAAAGAACAACAAACACTGCAGATTAAGTTTGAAAACTACTGCTAACCAGATGCAGATGCGAGAATCAAGCCGACGGATTTGATAATGAAAGTCCATTTACCCAGGTAACCTCGGATGATAAAACCGGATAAAATACATTTGATTTCAGGTATACCTGAACCGCAAGCATATGGAGCAAAAACCTGAAATGAGAAAATATGTTCTGTAAAAGTCGTTCCTTTCTTCACAAAAATAATATCGATTTGAGAATGCATGACATTTCTCATCTTCAAATGCCGCTAATGCTGAATTCCCTTTTTTCTTCTCTCTAAACAAAAGATATTCAACGACGTTTCTCCTCAAAATTTAAATAAACCAGTTATCAAGTGTGCTGGACCAATCAGTACAAATCAAAAACACTATTAAGGAATCATCCCAACTACCAGAAAAGTTTTTGAAGTAAACCATCAAAATATTTTATGCAATTTACGTCTTGATTAAACTGCATGTATTCCTAAGCTGAAGTGGAAATATGAGCAAAAAAATGGCAAATTAAATAATACCTTAACCAAAGCTACAGTTACTCCTGTCATCAACACGCTCCACCCACAATAAAAAAATAATTCCAATACATAATAGAAAAAATTTCGTTCGTAAAACTGCATCATTTCGGGCCAAGATGTCCAAGCCGAACAGTCAGCATCTTTATAAACACTATCATTTGCTGACCAACAACAATGTTCACGATCAAGCCAAAATCGATCGGCACAAACTCCATCCTAGAGAAAATTAAACCCCTATTAAAAAAANAAAAAAAAAAAAAAAAAAAAAAAAAAAAAAAAAAAAAAAAAAAAACGAAAAACCCTAGTTAGGAAATAGTAAGTTTTGGAGTTTCTGCGATTTTTTTTTAGTGTTTGATGTGTTGGAATAAAAAAAAAAAACAAAATAAAATAAATATAAAAATAGAAAAAATGAACAGACAAAACCTTTTAATAACTATTGCTAGAATTTAATGATTTCTAGAAATGAAGATGCTTCGGGAAATCTTACCTTCAAATCACTCATCCAACGTGCTCCAATATCAATAATACCAGCAACTGTACCGGCAGCAAGACCAACCATTAGAACACAAGCCCAACCACTTCCTGCATCCCACAGACTACACAATTTACCAACAGGAGTTTTTGATCGTTTCACAATAAACTTGTGGCGCAACCTGTCCCGTGCTAAATCTCTCTGCCAATCTATTGTATGAAAATCACCGTACCGACTGCAAAAAAATATTGCTAGAACTAAAAAAAAAAAAAACACAAAAAACAAGAAGAACCTTTCTGTTGGCAAAATAGCTGGTGGGATGAAGTAAAATAAATACGTGACTGGTGGAAGAGAAAAGCATCGCAGTAATTCAGTTTTGAAATTGGTCGTTTGAATGATTTATTCAAATTCTGTTTCTGACTTTATCTAGAATTAAATTTCATATTTTTTTAAAATAAAAACCTAAATTACGGAAAAAGCAAAAACCTTTCTATTGGCGAAGCAGCTTCCTCAACGGTTATTTCGTCACCGTCTGCTAACGCAACAAAATTACTTCCATTTGTACCTAGAATACAAAGTAAACGGATAATCATTTTAAAACAAATAATTTACATCTAAAATCCAAAGTAAAGGTTTCAATTATCTACAGAGCCTGTTACTTAAGTTAGCGCAAGATGATTATTAAACATCGTTGAAATGAAACCAAATAAATATACCACGATATTTCAATGCACCATGACTGCTTTGTTCTACATGCACTATTGCTGGCGCAGTACTGGAAGCGGAAACATTGGAAGTAGGAACAATTACATCATCATCACCCATTATACTTCCTTCTGATTCGATCTGAGTTCTTATCATTCGGCGTCGACTAAATACTGACAGAACCGTTCTGGACTGAGGAGGTGATATTAAGCAGGTTGTTTCACTTTGCTGCAAATATCAATTTGTTCTCGATATTTAGTTAACTAAATTAAAATCTCATTGTTCATAAAAAATATAAAGCAAAGTACAATAGCTTCTTCCTTAGTCAGCACAGAATCCTTCAAAACTACCGCTCTCTGTCATTCTGCACAGCAAAACACATTCTCATATTTCATAGACCTGGTCAAATATTTTTCTACCCTTTTATGATATGAACATCTATTTCACTGTCTTCTTCAAAAATCCTAATCCTTGATAGGCAGCCTCCTCGAAAGTTCTAGTCTTCACCGACAAATACCATCTGGCAACAACAGCTTCAAAGTTGCAATTAAGAAACTAACCAGTCTATAATTTGATTACCTGTATAAATATATACTCCAAACACCATGCTAGCCTCGGCCTATTACTATTATGCTGTTAGCATCAGTCTCATATCCAAATTACTACATCTAGTCTAGTCTGAAATCACAGTCGTATCTGTTTATATTCACTACCTTGTCTCCATTCTCCTCGCTGGCATACAAGGAAGTCAGCATATAGAAATGTATAAATTAATTAATTAATTGAAGAAAAAAAAAACACACACACCTCGTCGCTAATCCAGGAGCTGCTCATATAAAGTTAAACCGATCAATTCTCAAAAGCATTCTTATGTTCAAATAGTCTGGTTTCCTGAAGATTTAATTTTTATTTTTTCATTTTCGCTAAAAAACAAAAAAAAAAAAAAAAAAATCATTTCAAACAATATCAAACAGTATTGTTGCATACTCGTATTCATGATCATTATTTATTCACGCTAATGATTCCTGAAGGAAATTAACCAAGGATTGGGAGTGAGTTATTTGCATCTAACTTAGGCTAAACTTTTCAATACACGACAATTCTATGATAGAAAAATTCACGGTCAATAAGCTTCAATCAAAAATGATTCATCAATAATTAATGCTTCAGCAAAACATGCTAATTAACAACAAAAAGATTTCGATTAATCAAATTCCGATTAATCGATGCTGTCCCATCCGGTTAGCCGAATCCGGAACGACTGCCTAGCACCTAACGATTCCTCCTCAGTGGAAAAGGTAAAGACACGAGTAACCACCATGTTTTATCATTTAATTACCCGTCATTTTCACATGATCGGCTGTCACGAAGGGAAAAGATGTAACGCGGCCGTAAGGTGTCATAAGCCACTCAACGCAGAGACAGCTTCTGTTTTAAGTCTTATGTTGGGAATGGCATTTATAAAAGTTAGTTTTGTTTTGCTTAGAGTTAACTATCATCAGATGCTATACTTTAAATAGTTTTACTTCTAGTTTATTAGAATCAGCTGAGCACACCTGAATTCGTTAAACTTGGAGTGAAAAAATAAATAGATAGCCCTATTAGCAGGACCGGAAAAACATCGTGATCTCCTGTTATCGGACTGATAAACTCGCTTAGTTTAGTTTGATTTTTCTCAATTTTTCGTATATGAATTATATGGGAATTATTTCACTAATCTCCGATGACTTTTGATACGACAGAAAGTACTGTTTAATTATTTTATATTACTATCTTGCTACCAATCTCATTATCAATAATATCAGTTATTATTTTAACATTAATTTTTTTTTTTATTCTGCTGCTAATTTTTGAACGTTTTATTAATGTGCTCATGACGTAGAGGGAGGTGGACGTAACATTTATATGCTTAACTGTTTTTTTTTTTTATAAAATATTCATATTTATTTGTTCATTGATATGTACGCCAAGCGTATGATCCTTTTCTGTATAGGCATGGTTTTATACCTATGTTTTTTCACCTGCGAAAAGTTAACTTTCTTTCTTTCTTTTCTTTNTGGTTTTATACCTATGTTTTTTCACCTGCGAAAAGTTAACTTTCTTTCTTTCTTTTCTTTTTTTTTTTTTTCATTGTAATTTTTGTGATCTGTTGCTTTCTTTATGATTTTACCCATTATTAGTCACAATTTTCACATGTTACAGCTGTAGATTATTGTCTACCATATTTCTTCAGTATAAAGGAGAATATATGTAATAAGACGTAATGATCACCGTAGTTTAATCTTATATCCCTAACAAAAGTTCATTCAGCAGAAGCAAAGTTCGTTATCTCACATGAACAGATCAGTCGTTTGTTGATACGTGTTGAAGGTATCCGTTAAATCAATGAATACGCAAGGTTTGTATTCATTTGATTTCCTTTTTCCTATTTATTTATCTTTTTATTTATTTATTTCTTTATTTATTTATTTTTTTTGAAGATATTCGTTATGGTATTTAAAGGCTTTACATTAAAATTTAGCCTTTATTATAGTAGTGGATGATTAGATTTTGAATTGATCATTAATCGTGCCTTGATTCAGGATTGGGAAAGCCAGATCTCTTACGACGCGTACGGCCAAATTTTGCTGATGATGGTTAGCACAATGATACTTATCGGTTGCAGAGTTATAAAATATCATATCACATTGAATGCGGGAAGTTAATTACCGAACATAGATCAGTAGTGGTTAGGAATCGGATAATCTGAAATGAGCATTAAAAGTAATATGTGCTTTTTACAGTATATGGCGTAAATGTCGTGAAGCATAACAACGAACAGGTGGAACACATGGAAAATGATGTTGTCGAAAATCGGAAAGACATTTGTGAATCAGCACTTGCACAAAGACGATCGGCGCAGTTGCCGAAACTCAAGAAAATATCAAACAAGTCAAGGCCATTAAGCAATGATTTTTCGGTATTCGTTTCTCTTAATCAATTTTTTTTTTTTTTTTTTTGCTCGATGTAATTAACATCAAAAATTTCATTTTAACTTGATAACTCTAACTAATTTTAATTGTCATACGTAGAATTGCAAATTCATTTGTACACCTTATGTTACACTTTAAAGTCCTATCAAGTACCTAATTATCTGTTCAAGTACTCATGTACTAATGTGCAGACTTGTTTGTTTAATTTCTTGTTCACCGTTATAAATAACTGGTTTAAGCGAATGGGCAGAAGTTTCTCTTTCATTTTTCTGATTTAGTTAGTGCTCATTTTATCTTTAGACGCGTGCTGAAATGAATGATTTTGAATTTATCTATTCGGATTGTGATACCCATGCAGCAGAATTGGCTGAACTTTACACTTACAGTGAGTTAGAAGATTGGGCACTGAACATGCATGCTTACCGAAATTTCACGGAGTCCAGAAAGGTAATGGTTTCAAAACACTGCATTGTGGTCAGGAATTCTTGGTATTAGAATTCTTTATTTCGGGATTATTTAATTTTGTTTTCATTAATTCGGTAAAACGTATGGTTATTTTTAGCTCGGTCATAAATGGTCAAAACTCGCCGAATTTCAACAAAAGGATGTTCTTTTGAGTTTGTTGGAAGAACTGGAAAGAGTTGAACCAAATATACGGTTAAATGCTTCACGATCCATACTTTATGTGTTGCAGGTTTGTAATAAATAATTGTTAGTAATTGATATTTACGCACAAAATATTTGAATGTCTTCTTGTTAACATGATCCGTTAGCATATTTGTGAACGATTTGATCAGTGTAGTGATGCATTTTATTGTTAACAATTGGTTAAAGTAATTCCAAACAATTTTCAAATCAGGTAATGCGTTGTGGCGTATATTTATTGCTTTTCAGGGTGCTTATATGGATTTTGAAGATGACACGGACATAACCATTGGTACTATTTTCAAAGGCAATGATGAAAAAGAAGATGGGACTGACTTAGGATATTACGAAGAAAAGTGCCTAACGGAAGGAGTTTTAAATGCTTACAAAGCTTACGAAATTGGCGTTTACCAGGTAGAAAGCATTTAAATTTTTGGGGTCTTTTTTTAAAGGAATAGACTTTTGTAGCGGAATAATTATTCAAAAACCCTTGCGCAGTTGAAAATTATTACTCTCAAGTAATTCTTTTTCAGGCGTTATGTAAGCTGTTGTTAACTGAAATCCATGATATGTGGGACGGTGGACCCATTGGAACAGCTCATTATAGTCGATCTTCTTCAGCATCAAACAGCCGTTCAGCATCCAATGCTGATCTTTCAGAAAGTGTTGGTATGGTTTTTTTTTTTCGGTATTTATTTTTGTGGATATCAAAACTGAATATTTATATTTAGGTGCCAGTATTATTTCTCCAGTGGCATTTAAAAATTTAAAGCAGTGGAGGTAATTTTGCAAAAAAAAATCATCAACTTGTCCTGAATGTTTACTTCTTTTGGTGAAAGTGTAGCACGGCTTTTCTGTTTCATTGTTCTGGAATATTTAATATTTTCGTCAACAACTCCCTGTTATTGACAAGCTTACCTATCAAAATAATTAAATGTTTTTGGCAATTGAAATTATTTACAGTGGAAAGGCGAAGCAATCGAAGAAGTGCTACAATGGCCGATAACGAAGCATTACGTGTAACATTGAGTGCCTTATATCATATGGTAGAGTCAATACGGCGATTAGATTTGTTTGAACTTGTTGTGTCAGCAGATAAGAAATCTCGATATGCTGAACTGAGACAAAATTTTATCGCCGAAGTTGGTGAGCTTTGACATCATTTCTTTCATCGCAACTGGATTTCATTGAATTTTGAGTAAAAATAATCTAATTTTAAACTATGATATATGAAACATTTGCAGAAGAAGTTATCGAAGGTGCTGATATGTCGTTGATAATGGTTTTGCTTGAAATGATGCCAGCTTTCTGTCACGGAAGCAGTCCTCACTTCCCGATGAAAAAAGTAATGTTTTCAGTTTCTGTTATAGAATCATAGGAAAGTGCTAATTCGTTGATAATGGTTACATATTTTAGCTACCTAGATATCTGGAAGTTATGCTTCTCTGGCTTAAGTGAAAATTTATTTGCAGGTTCTTTTACTTGTTTGGAAAACACTCCTGACAATATTGGGTGGTTGGAAAGAGTTGCGTGAAAGTAAAGCTGCTAAACGAGCGGCTGCTAATTTGAATTCGGTCGAAGACACACTACTTGTTGCAAGCGCTATGAAGTCATCTTCGATAAATGGGAATGACTCGGAACAGAATCAAGGTGAATTTGCCTCAATTTTCATTTAAACTTCCATACAATTGCATTTTTTTTTTCTGAACTCTGAAAAATTTGGATTTAACGTGTATAAAAGGTTCTCAATTTATCACAGGTCTTATTCGCCCAAAGAGAACACTTCATCCTTCAACTCGACTAATTTGTCGTCAGCTTGCTTGCACTACCTCTGGTTCGCTTGAAGGTCGGTTAATTTCTTTTGCAGTTTATTCTTGGACCGTTATTTTGTCATTCATAACAATAAAATTGTCATTCAGACTTCAAAATATTGTCAGTTTGCAGAGAAGAGCGATGGAGAGCTGGATAAAACTGGATGTGAATGTGCAGAAATTGACCAAGTGCCGTCAGATTTAATTGAATCTAATGATGGAAGCGCCGATGTTCTGGAGGGTGGCGATTTGAACGAATTGACATTTGATGAACTACCTCATTCCTCAAGTACTATCTTCTTTAATGACGACAGACTTCCCAAAGATCTAAAGAGATCGTAGAAAATCTAATAAAATATGGACCTTGCTAGAGAAATATATTAACGTGGTTATTAAAATTATTTTAGTCGCAATAATTACTGTGAATCAATTAGCATTTTAGCTCCTACCTTGGTGAAGAAAGAAGTGCCACACACGCTGAACAAATGGAGTCGTCCAAATCCTTTGATGCGGTATGCTTTTGCTCATCAGACTCTTTCCGTCTTGTATTTTTTTTCTGTGCCTTTCAAAAGTGCCATATTGTAAAAATTTTAAATCAGTCGATTAAACTAAAAAAATTTCGAAAAGTCCGTATAGATTAATGGAAATTATGATATTGGCTTTGTATTTAATTGTGTTGTAGAAGTTCTTATGGAGGTGATCATACTCCTATCGCAAGTACACCTCCACCTATGGATATACTTTTCCGAACATCGTTGCCGTGGAATTCGAAAGTACGTGAAGAAGATATTGAAACATTTTTACAATGTGAAAGGTGATTGTTCTTTTTTTTTTTTTTTTTTTTTTTTTTATGAAATCTGAGGTTTTCTCTTTTTTAAAAAAAGATTTGTGACTGTCTGGAAGTCAGGAAGTTTTATAACATTAAAATTGATTGCAACTTCGTAAAATTTGGTTGCAAAAGATTGCACCAAATCAAATTAAATTGATTGCTAGTAATCTTCAGGATGAAATTTTTTGATTATCGTTTACCAAGCGATTCGACTACGGTATTTGGTTTACCGTTACCGGTCCAGAAAAGTATTCATGCGTTGCGTCGTCACGTTTATATTTCGTTGGGTGAATTACAAGTGTGTTTATTTACTGATATTTTTTTGAGATTGCAGATTTTCGGTTTCAGAAGCTTCGGTATCATTTCCTTAAGCAGTGATTATCCATGATGATAATCGGGAAAAAGATTTGGATCAAGGGATTAATTGTAGGCAAATCGGGAAAAAGAATTAAATCGATATATATTTTCACAACGAGAAGATAATATCCCAATGACGAGTGCAGAAAAGTTATATCGAATGATGTTGCCAAATTTAAGTCAGTACATCATTGCCTTATTAAAAGTACTGCTAGCTGCTGCACCTTCCTCAAAGGTTAGCATTTTGATGTAGGGTAAAATTGTGATACCAGTTCTGCTTTGATCTAAATGAGGGTTGTTGGATTCATGAGCTCTTTTTTTTTTCGTAATTGTGGCATGTAAAGTATTATCACAAGGAGATCCACTATGCATATTAACAAAGTTTTCATGGGATTTCAATGAATGATAACTAGATTCAGCATGAGAGTTGGGTCTGCTGAAAGTGCTAAAACTGTAATTGAAGGCAAAAAGCGAAGCAATCAATATACTCTCGGATGTGCTTACACCTGAAACGGATAACTATGAAATACTGTCAAACTCAGTTAATTTCGATGGCTCACTCTCAAATATTCTTGAACAAAGCGTTCGTATTGCAATCGATGTTAATCGACATAAAGAGGTGTATTTTATTTTATTTTTATCCCTAAACCAATAAACAGGAAAACGGAAGAGTCCGCTTAAGAAATAAATTTATCCCATTTTCCATAATTTAGTAAAATATGCATATTTTCATTGATATACCTCATTCCATTCCTGATTTTTCAGATAATGGTCAAGGCCGCTTCTGCAGTTCTAATATTACTTATGAAACATTTTCGATTAAACCACATATATCAATTTGAATATATCGGACAGCACCTTGTTTTTGCTAATTGCATTCCTCTAATCCTGAAATTTATGGATCAAAATATGGTTCGGTATATACAGTCGAAACACGAACTGCCTCCCTATAATTACCCTCATGCGCCGCTTTATTATGTGCGAAACCGTGGTAAATCCTTGTATAACTTCCTGATAAAGAGATCATTAGAGATATTCATAATTAATCCAATAGAGAAATATTCTTTTTTTTAACGCCATGCAAGAAAATAGGTTCAAGTTCTGCAGTTTGTCTTTTCCAACGAGCAACCTGCATCCTATAATTGACTATTTAATCTAATCCTTTCATCTTTCCCGGATTTGTTTTTTCTTTTTTTTTTTTTTTAATATTTTTATCATTATTTGGATTTTGATATCCATCAATAGCAGAGCTCAGAAAAGCGCTCCAGTACCTAAAAGTGTTCATACAGTGTGAAATTTTCATAGTAAAAAGAGAGTTATTTAGTGAAGTTAGTTTGAGTGGTCTCTTTTCACATTTCAAAAGGTCGAGAAAAATGACATTGATTAATTTTAACAACAAATTAAATAAGAATATTAAGTTTAAATTTTTTGTCTCTAACAGTAGCATTACAGAAGAATGGCCAGTGTTGGATGTTGACAACTTGGAAGACAATGATTCTCAATCACCAACATATTATTTATGGCGTAATGTTTTTTCGGCCATCAATCTTTTGCGCGTTTTAAATAAATTAACGAAATGGAAACATGCACGTACAATGATGCTCGTAGTATTTAAGTCTGCTCCAATTTTAAAACGCTCATTGCGAGTTAAATTGGTTTGTTACTTGACGCTGGAAATAAGCACTTTTTTTAATACATATTTTTTCCTTTTTTTTGCTATGTAATTTCTGTGTTTTTAAATTAAAAGTTATATGGCCTGTCATGCTATATTTCATTTTACATCTCTCTTGTAATACGGATTTAAAAATGCATCACTAATATAGTAGAATTCTTAGTTGCTGCATTCTTTTATCAACAAAAAATGAAAAGAAATCCCTATTTGAAATTTTAGTATGATTTCTTCAGTGGTTATAAGCGAGATTATTTTATTTTGTTTTCTAGGCAGTATTTCAACTATATGTATTAAAATTGCTCAAAATGCAAGCTCGATATCTTGGACGGCAGTGGAGACGAACAAATATGGAAATAATGTCAGCGATTTATGCCAAAGTTCGGCATAGGTAGGCTTTTTATTTTGTAAATGCATGGTGGAGTTTTTAATAGTAAAATTAAGTGGAACCAAAGAAAATGAAGGTCATAAAAAAATTAAAAAAAAAAAACGTTAATCGTTATCCATGAATCTTATGAACTAATGTCAACTTTTGTTTGGGCATATATTTTACAATACTAATTAACTGCAGTTACTGTTAAAGCCTTCTGCATGCGATGTCCTTACTGCCATTAATTTACAAGCACTTATTATTGCAAACATCACAATTGTAAACAAGCAGTAGATTTGTTAGCGATCATAGATAAGATTTACTTGTTTAGTATTTGGACGAATATTTATGGTTTTGCTCTGTGTATAGGTTAAATGATGACTGGGCTTATGCAAATGAAACTCGTTCGAAGTCTTGGGATTTTCAAAATGAAGAAGCGGCACTGAAAACTGCAGTGGAAAGATTTAACTCAAGGCGATATGCTCATTTGTATCCTGCATTTGCATTAGGTAAGTCGAATTATATCATAAAAATAAAGGCCATTATTCTTTTCATCAAAGAATCAATTAGATTAATAGAGTATGAGCATTACGATTTCTCAGGATTAATATATTAACTGTTTCTGCATTTTTTTTTTTTTTTTTTTTTTTTTTTTGCATGTTACTAGCATCGTGTAGAACTTGAATTGTCTTACCTTATTTGAGTTTTAAATGATGTTGATTAGGTCGTAATTATCCTGTTGAGCATTTAAAAACTATCGAAATTTGATGATTTAACTATATATTTTGACATTACATTATTAATTGTTGCTATATAACGTACGTTTTGTCCAAGTATGATCAATAAAGCATTTTTCTTGATTTGTAGAAATTGGCGAAGCTTCATCTCCAGGTGATAGCTATTTGGATAATGTTGACATGAATGAATTCGAACCAATGGACAACAGTTTTCAATCATTATTAGGTACAAAAGTAGAACTAAGTGATCGATTTAAGCGTAATTATTCCAAATGGGTTGATGATGAAGTGATTAAAAATCATACAAATTGGGATCTACTTATGGCACTTACACATGGCATTGTTGATGTTGTATAATCCTGTGGTAAATTATTTGTTTTTCTTGTGATACGTTGTCGTCTTTGTCAATTTGTTGTAATTGTTTCGTATCCTCCGATTGTGTCTCAATCAAATTCTTACCAATTTTCTATCTCAAAATTTTTTCTTATGCGCTTCACCTCAATTCTCCATATT
Organism: Setaria digitata; assembly: GCA_003640385.1. NCBI lineage: Eukaryota > Metazoa > Nematoda > Chromadorea > Rhabditida > Setariidae > Setaria > Setaria digitata. The sequence goes on along the minus strand of RCAB01000438.1, from coordinate 35,922 downwards.
GGCAGCATGTATCCCTGAGTGCACTGTACATTTTAATGCTTTGAAACTTGAAATTATTTTGTTTTTAATTTGGATGACTAGGTATTTCAAATTGTGTTATGTATCAGATATGCATGTCTTGTTCAGAATAGATAACTCCAATTCTAAACACACTTTGAGTATTTTATTTCAGATTCATTTTTAAGACAAACTATTTCAAAATGGAAAAAAAAAATGCAAATAGAAATCTTCATATGTTACTAACTAATGTTCATTTGTGCTCCATGCCTTGGTGCCTTCCAAATATAGTTGTAGTGAAAAACTTTTTTTCTCGTAAAAATGCACAGTAGGAAAGGTTTGTACCAGTTCCAGCACTTTTTAGTTAATCATATCTTTCTAGTAATAATTTATCCGAATTGTGATCGGTATAGCTGATTGCATAACTTTCATCATTGTTTGTTTTTCTCTGTTTCAGTCATTTTCAGTAAAGCATTTCTCAGCTGCAGCATTTGATCATAAAGAAGGGAAAAAAAAAGAATTTCGTTGTAAAATTCCTATCAAAATATGAGTTTTTTTTAGATGCAAATATATAATTAAGCAAAAGGAAAAGATGTGTAAAAAGTATGAGTAGCATACTGTGCTATAGGAAGAAAATTTTGAAAGTATTTCATGATCTGTATTAGTTACAGGAATATATAATAATATTGGTAGGGTTAATTATAGACTGAAAGGAATGTCAAAAATTGTTTACTTTCTTTTTTTTTTTTGCTTTCGAAATTTTAAATTTAAAACATATATGTGGTAAATGATAGTTAATGTTTGAAAGAATTTCGGATTTAAAGTAATTAGAAAAGGGAATCTAATGCAAATACATCGGCATTTTATTTTAATATTTAACAGTGCTGGATGGGAATTGCCGTTTTGATGAATATCACTGGGATTGTATTTAAAATAAGTTGCATCTTATTAAAAGTATTAATTGTGTCAGTTTTTTTTTTGTTCTGATTTTTATTAATTATTCATTTTAATGATATCTGAAATTAAGAAAAAATGACAAATAGTAGAATTTGAAGACTGTAATTTGAGCTAAACATTGCAATAAATTGAAGTCCTTTTATGTCCTAGTCAATGAGTCATTTTTTCCTTTTTTTAAATTAATTTCTAATATTAATCACAGTTAATATTTAGTATATTGATGATTAAATGATAATACAATAACTTTGAAGGATAAGCTAATTTTGAATGCGTTCTGTTCAAATTTAATTGAATGTATTTTCTCTACAATTAGCTAATTTCATTTATATCATTAACTGTACAATGTTACCAATTAATCATATTAGTTGTGATTATTTGTGATGATAATATATTGATAACATTAATCAATAATTTGAATGGTAATACATTTTAACGAAGAAATAGATAACGTCGATCGGATATTGTATAACTTTGAACTTCTAAACAATTTTATTATTTATCTCGATAGATACTCTTAGATAAGATACTGAAGCTAATTTAATAGAATGAATTTAAATGAAAAAAAAAAAAAAAAAAAAAAGTAATAAAAGCTAATAGAGGCTATGTAACTTCGAGCAATCACCAAATTAAACTTACTAAATACTTTTTCCAGACGTAGTGAATTACGGTATATGAGTAATGTAATGTAAAAATGTACTAAATTAGTCATTTATTTTAGACTATTTGGAATAATTTAATTGCACAACTTAGAAGGACAGGTTCAATTTTCAATCAATTCCTGCAATGATAGGGCATATATTTAGAGCTATTAATTAAGTGAATGATCCGAATAATAAAGTTAATGAAGTAAAGATTTCACGATGATAAACATGATGCTTCCTAATTTATCAGTGCTATTTGATAATGCAACTTATGCAGTCATTTATTTTAAAGTTATTTTAAAACTTTGTTTGTTAAAATCAAAAAAATAATTATGTAAATATAATTCTAGTTAATCATTTTAGAGTTCGACTTGATCATTTAATTTTTGCACTTAATCATTTAACTTTGACCAATGTTTTTTTTTTTTTTTTTTTTTTTTTTTTGCATGAATTAACGTTAAATTATATATATAGCATTATTTATCAACTTGTTTTTAATTTGTTGATTTTTTAAATGATCAGTAGTGATAATGTGATAAAATGAATATTAATAATAACATGTAATTATAAAAATCAATCGTTAATTATGCAATCATACTGTATCACTATGAAGCACTTGTTGTTTAAGCTATTTTGTACGGGGAAAACACAAGCAATTAATAAATGAATTACATAAAATATTCTGTCACACAAATTAGCTATAGAAATAAGCGCAAATTATGCATTCACAGACGAAGTATTTAAATGAAAATTTTATAATCATTAATTAGATCAGTAACTGTTTGTTTTATTTAACGGTCGACTAAATAACATGCATCTTCGAGATTTACGACTGAGCAGTAGTGGTTGTGCTTCATCAAAGTCAGTATTTTCTTAGGCTAATTGCTTATTTAAAATAGGAATAGGATAATAATCAAATTCAAATGAGATAAAATGAGTAAGATAGAAAAGATTGCTTCTTGGAAACATTGCTTGCAATTGTCATTCTCAACCTTTCCGGTTGTCTTCTTTCTATCAGTATTAATCATTTTTCTGTCCTTATCAGTAGTTTTTTTTTTTTTTTTTTTCATTTTTCATAAATTTCAGAAATGATGAAATTGAAATATATTGCTTTTTGACACCATCTGCTCGTTATGGAGTATATATTACACGTACCGAGGTGTCCAATTTCCGACCGCTTGAAACTCACTTTTATAATTATCATTTTACCGTTTCTGATTTCATCCTTGATACTGTAATTGAGTACACATCAACTTGTAGTCCATTTAAGGTTTGAATATGTTTGAATTTTCAATCTGTTTTTAATTTCTCCACAAAAAATACTAATATGAAATATTCAATTATGACAATTAAATTATCATAATTGAATATTTAAAAATTATAACTTTGAATGCATGCTAATTAATCCTGTTAAGGTCTGAAAAATACTGTCATCTGTCATGTCACATCCATCAAAAACTTCTCAATATTAAAGTAAAAATTAGAGAAAATAAAAATGACGGACTTTTCTATCCGTTATTTTTAATTTTTCTTCTTGCAATTAAAATTTATTACGTGCACACGTGTGAATGCGAATTTTGGTTTACGTGTAGAATTTCTGACAGTGTTCTCGAAAACGTAATGAAATGATGATCGATTGCAGAGATTTCATCGTTTTTACTTTTTAAACGATACCACTGGTATACTGGTTGATTTTTCACGTAATAACGGTAACGTAACACAAAACGTTATCCATTTTTCACACGTAGATCATACGGTAACGTGTGAATATGCTCGCATTTGGAATTTCACCCTTGATGATATGTTGTATGAAACAGATAATACTTATATGATTGGTATAACTGCCTTGATGAAATATAATGATAACAGTAAGTATAACAAACTATAACAACAAGCTATCATAAATGATAAAAGTATGCTGGGTGATAACAGTATGGTGAAAATAACTATGATAAGTGATAAGAAATATAGAAAGGGAAGCAAATGCTGAACCTCTGATAGAACTAATAAAAACTGATAAAATTTAATGTGAAAAAGTGAAAAATTTATTCAAAATTAATCAAGTTAAATATTTTTTTTTTTTTTGTTTAGAATATTTACCATTACTTGGTGAAAAAGATGGCATTTCAAATATATTTGCACGATTAGTGCCAGCTAATCCATTTTATTCATATGATTTTATCATACCAATGTTAACAATCAATACAAAGGATGTTTATCAGTGCATCAATGATTCAGATGATAATGATTTATTAAGAGAATTAGATTTATCTATCGATACAAGATGTTATCCGTTTATCAATGAAACATGCTTATATTTCATTATACAATATTATCCGGTTGATTTGTTTAAGCAAATTGATTGTTTTTGACAAAATCTATTCTCAAATTAGAATAGATTTCTTTTAATTTTTTCCCTTTTCTTAAAATGATATTATCAGATTTATCAGAATTTTTTTTTTTTGAAGAAAAAGCTTAGAAAAGTACAGATATTCGTATTAATATTATTACACACTTTCTGTATCGTAACTTCGCAAATTGTATCGTTCATTTAAGAATTTATATAATTTCAAACAAAACAGCGAATTAGAAATTGAATTTTTATTAACTCATCGATTTTTCTCTCCTTTCTAGCTTAGTCTTAATATTTAAAATTCTAGCTAAGGATTTCGTCTTTCATCTACATTTCTTAGTATCAGGAAATGCACTAACTGTATTAGTAAGAAGAAATTCTTTAAAGGAATTTGATAAGTAAGAAGCAATAAAAGAAAAGTTTCTATGATTGTTTAAAAAAAAAAAAAATTCCTTTTTTTTTTTCATAGGCAGTAATTATTATCCAACAAAAAACTTTTTTTTTATTAATTAATTTTTTTTCGCTTATTTTTTTCAAGTAATAAAAATTAATGTAAAATTTTTCTCTTTATCTTATTACACTCGGAAACATTTAGCTATCTAAATGGACACTTATCAGTATCATTTACTTATCAGCTATTTTAATCATTTTCATTCTTTCGTACAATCATTATCAAATATTTTGAAAGGACAAAAATTTCAGGAAAATTTTACTGCCTATAGACAAACTTGTATTGCTCTGTTAAAAATTGATTTTAAAAATTATTTTGAAAATAATTTCTCATCAATGGCACAAATTAATACGATTATTTTACCATTACGATGGGCATTATCATCATCATCATCATTATCATCTAAAGAAAGATATCAATTACGACGACCACGTTTTGTTAAAATAATGGCACAAAATGAGCATATTGTACTCTTACGAGCATTTATTTCTTCACCAGAACGAACATGGATTTTGATTAATTTAAAAACAATGATAATAAATCCAATAGAAATTAAAAGCATTGCTAAGTGAGTGTTTTAATCATTAAATATTATAACAAAGAAATTGAGCAAATTAATAGAAATAATTGATGATATTTATATGACTTAAGAAATCTTAAATAGAACTATTATTCTAATTTTGTACTTTTTCTGACAGAAAGTGATAATTATATAATCATATAATTGTATTTAATTAGCTTATTTATATAAATTATAAGCTGGAAGAAACGAATAACATTATTGACTTTTGCTTGATAAGCAATTAACATAATGCACACTTAAAAATCATCCATCAAATATTATTATTATTATTATTACTAAAGGTATAAAAAGAAAAAAAAAAAAAAGAAAAGAAAAGAAAAGAAAAGAAAAATCTTTCGTATGATAATTTCATTTTTTCCATAATTTCTTTTTTTTTTTTTTTTTTTTTTTTCATTTAAATTGAAGAAATTTTTCAGACACAATTGTGCAATGCTTGATAAAAATCGATTTATTTTTCATTTACATCAAAATTTGACACTTTTTAATTATGATATTATTTGGGGTTATTATTCGGTGCCAAAACTCAAACATTTGTCATTTTGGAAGGCAATTACTGTGCTGAAAAAATTACGAACCAAAGAATGCTGGCAATTTCATTTCACATTTCATCAATTTTGCACCATCTGTTCCACTCTTGATATTATCACACGATTATTATTATTACCATGCTGCTCTGATACATGATAATGCTATATCTATGCTTGCATTTTAAAATTCAAATTTTAAAAAAGTATTAATAATGAATTTCCCGTAAACTGACTACACTATCAAGTGATGCATTTGCTTTATGCAATCCAAACATAACACTGTTCATAATCAAACTTTCTCAGCAATTTTCTAGAACCACCTTCTCTTCCTCTTTTTTTTTTCTCTCTCTCTCTCTCTCTCTCTCTCTCTTTCTCTATCTCATCATTTCATTTTTTTTTTTTTTTAAATTAAAACTTGTGTGACTTAATTTATTTTGTTCCGAAATGAACCAAAAATATCATAGAATTTCTACTATTCATGCGACACATATACTAATATAAAAGTAACAAATTCGGAAAAAAAAAAAATTCGTCATTTTCTAATTTTCACTAAAAATTTTTTCTCAAAAACAATTAACAATCATCGGAAAAAATTGTAGAAAAAAAAAAATTCCATTTCATTTCATCAATAATATATGAATAAAATATATAAACGATTAAGTTACGAATTTTTATAAAAAAAAAAAATTTGCCTTTTTTTTTTTTTTTTGTAGCAGATAAAAAAATTTCTAAATCATTTTAGCACGATTCTTGCATGAAAGAGAATTATTTTGAAATGAATTCCGACTATAACATTCGCAACCAATGTGACTTTGAATGTGATGAAGAACTTGTGGATGTGAAACATTGGTATCTTGCAATTCCAATATTCCTATATGATAAATTATGCGTTTACTTATCAGTTGTTGAAATGATAACTTATCTTTTCGGAAGCAGTGCTGAAACATTTTTTTTTTTTTTAGCGAATTAATATTGTGAGAATAAAATTCCACAAAAAATTTTCTAATTTGCGCTATTCTAAGCTTATCAATTAATCGACTGAAGAAATAGAAATACAATGATATCTCGAAAGATTGTTACAGGATTGCTTAGTTCTAAACTACTTAAGCTAAAAAACTAATTAGATCAATTTATTCATTCAATCTAATAGTAAGCAAATGTCATATACCATCATTTACAGTCTAATATTTGAGCTTCCAACACAAAACTTTAAAATATGAAAATATAACCATAATACATTTTATTCAATTAGCCACATTCTAACCATCTAATTATCAAAAAATTTTGTAAGTATTTCAATTACTACAAAAAAAAAAAAAAAAAAAAAAAAGAAAAAGTAAAAACATGTGCCTTATGCAAATTTCCTCCATCACAATGATGATCAATTGTGAGATATAGTTCTGTTGCTTTTATATTTTTTACTTCAAATAAGAATTCATCATCATGATTCGCCTTAGTACCATCATCCTTAAGACCAGCTAAAAGCCGTATCAGTTTATTTGATCACAAAAACGATAAAAGATAAAATATGCGTACAAGTTTAATGTTTGAGGCAGATTTCTTTCTTTTTCAAGTCTATTTTCTAGTCTATAGTACAATCATCCTTAAGACTCAAGTCTACTAAGCAAACTACTGCCTAGTCAAGTATATTATTTGAAAAATGAACTCAATAGAATGGTATGCAATGGTAATTTCTTTCTTCTTAATACGCTTATCCGATGCTTTTTTTTTTATCACGTAGAACACGTAAATTAACTATTTAACCAAAAAAAAAAAAAAGAATCACATCCATCATATAGCTTCAACCGTGCACGTAATACAGACGCACCGCCACACGTTAATACACCTTGAACACGAACTGTTTCACCAATTTCAGCATTTATGAAAGCGAATAATTGAAAGATCTTCAATAAAAATTTCGAAAAAAAAAAAATNAAAAAAAAAAAAAAGAATCACATCCATCATATAGCTTCAACCGTGCACGTAATACAGACGCACCGCCACACGTTAATACACCTTGAACACGAACTGTTTCACCAATTTCAGCATTTATGAAAGCGAATAATTGAAAGATCTTCAATAAAAATTTCGAAAAAAAAAAATATATATATATGTATGTATATAGCCAAATATACATAAGATGAATAAAACAGACATGAAATAGTAAAATAGAACGAATATTTTAAAAACATTTCAAAAAATTCACTCATATTATTATATCTGCAATTAAAACGAATAATTCATGCTTATAAAGCAAAAAGCCTTTTTTCTTTTTTTTTTTTTTTTGTAATAAGAAGAACTCGTAAATTTTCAAACCCTGAAAAACTGAAACAAACAACCGCTTAATTGCATCGCAAAATAAACTGGTACAGAGTACCTTTTGTCGAAGTTAAATTAAATAAACAACAGCTGCATTGAAATCTTTCAGTTATTTCATTTTCGACGCTAAAAAGATTCTATAAATGACGTTTCATTTATCAAATAATTATTTTTTTAATGAGTAGAACTCACTGTGTTCCATTTACAATTAACATTATCAATAATCAAAATAGTTTCATAAACTTTGATCAAATAAATGTGAAACTTCTTTGTTTCCTGTGAATGGAATAAAAAAAAAATAATAATAATAACAACGCAAACAATACAAACCATTTGCATCACAATGCAACATTTCCATTTCCAATTTAAAATTTAATGGTATTTGTTTATAACCTGAGATAATGACAGCTAAAACTATAAATTCATAGTTAATGACTTCTTAGTATAAGCGAAGCAAGCTTAAGGATTATGAGGGAGGCAAAACAAATAAAGGGCAAAGAAGGAAAAGGATGAAATGAGCAGGGTTCAAGAGCAAAAGATTAAAACAAGCAGCACTCTTCTCTGCGCTTATGAAAAAGTTAAAAAAGCTCTTTTAAGAATCACAATATAGTAGCAATAAAAATTGGTAATATCATTCTTTTAAAATCCTCCCCCCGCGTGCCGCTTTTGGAGTTTCGTTTGGTTCTCGTGAAGAACTGTCAGATGCTCTCTCCTTACTAGGTTCCTCCGAATTTACAGGGGTAACACGTGGGCTTGAGAACTTTGAACGCTCAAATTTGGCCTGTAAATTAGAAAAATAAAATATTGTTTGCACACTGTTTATGCAAATTCGAAATTGTGCAAAAATTTAGGACATGAATACATTCCGAATCAGAACAAACTATAATCTGCAAATAATATCACTTTCAAGTTAATTTAAAAAATTCCAAAGTCTAAGATAATGGAACTGGAAAGACCAAATTTAAACCTCTTCAGCAGCAAAGGCGGCGCTTCTTCGAGTCATATGAGTGGTGCCTCGAACGAATAATACATCTTTCTGCAGCATCTATAAAAAGGACAGGAAGGAAAACTAAAAATGGCCGATATATCTCGGTTTCAATAACATCTGATCAACTGAATTATAAATTGTTTGCTTTACTCGAACTCTCGGAAAAAAAAATGAAAACGCTTCAAGTAAACGAAATAGCAACAAAGAAAACGAGTAAAGGGACACGTCCAACCTACTGCAAGAGTATCTTATCAGTAAGAGTTATTAGTAAACAGGGAAAGACGAAATAACCTTAAGTGAGCTTAGTGTATCGATAGCCATCTCCTTTGCGTAATGGTTCACATCATGTCCCGTACTGTTAAACATCACCGCATTCGCAAACATCAGCAATACATTACGTTTGAAATCGCTCATCCCCGATAAATTCCCGCCATCTAGCTGTTTCTTTAACGTACTCAAATCCATACGACTGGAACCTTTCCTTTCAGAAAAATGCTTTTAAAATCCGAAACTCACAACTGTAGATCAGACTACCTAATTAGGAAATAGATAAAAATACAGAACAGTTAGGATTTTAAAATATCGCCTTATTACCAAACAGTCTTGGCAATCACTTAAATGATTAGTTATTCACAGAATAATCATAAAAATTGAAATCCTCAGAAATTGCAACAATCAAAAGAAAAAATATTACTAATAAATAAAAAAAATAAGTAAACAAATATATATATATTTATTATACACATGTATATATAATAATACTGTCTTATTCATTATACACATGTATATATATATATACATGTGTATAATATAATACATGTGTATAATGTATAATTTATATATATATATATATATA
>RCAB01000438.1:0-26234 GCA_003640385.1 Setaria digitata | reverse complement strand
ATATATATATATATATATATATATATATATATATATATATATATATATAAATGGCAGCATGCCGATGACTGGATACCATATATATATATATATACATATATATATATATATATATATAATAAATAAAACAGTATTATTATATCATTTTTAAGAACTAAAATACCTTTTGACGGTTTTAGAGTATCCTCGCGCATCTCGATCGGATACGGGGTGGGCAAAAATGGCAGCATGCCGATGACTGGATACCATACGCCATGCCGTGACCATAAGAGCTTTTTGTTCTACATCCTGATCAGCTGAACCAGCCTTAAACAAAAGGACTTAATATATAACTAATATGATTTTGTTAATGTTCCGTTAATTTATTAACAGTGGCAACCAATTTAACCAGGCAAAGAAACAGATAATATTCAGAAATCTTCCAAATATACAACTATGAAAAGAACATGGTACAAGGATAATCAAAAATAAAGTGTGTTAATCATGAAACAAATGGACCGGATATAATGGACAAACAAATCCCTTATTTTATTCTCCCACTTCAAATAATTCAAATAATATGGAAATAATATGGACCCAGAGATTCAACGCAGTCGGGTTGAAAGTTTAAATTAAAAAGAATTACTGGAGTTTGATAAGAAAGAACATTAATATGGATTACATTAAATAACTTAACACATGTTTCGTTCCAAAGAACAATAGAACAGTACTTTTACTGGGAAATTCTTATTTACAGATTAAAATCTCTTTTAATATTTTGAGTTTTTATTATTTGAAAACTAACAACTTATGTTTAAACTGTGTTAAACCACATTTGAAAACCATACCCTTCTTGACTGTCGACGGCTAGAACGTGTTGTGACTGTACTTCTTTTGGGCGATCGAAGCGATGAAATATCTGGCGATGCTCCTGATGCAATGAGTTATTAAAAAAGCACGGCTTCAATATGTTTTCAGCATGAGCTGAAGCGGTAAAAAATGTTTGTGATGTAAAATATATATATATATACTTTTTTTTTTTATATTACCTGCTTTTTCTTTTATCCTCTCGTGAGTAACAGCTGCTATTTTCGAGGCGCGGCTACGTGTACGCAAATCAACAAGCTTTTTGTCGTCATCTGATTCTTCAGGCAGACTATGCTTTTCCTTAAAATACATCACCACTTATGTGGAAGTGAGTATAAGAGAAATCTTTTAAATATAAGGAAGAAAAAGTGCACATTAGCAGCATGTAGAAAAAAAGGAAGCTAAATACAGGAATATACAACAATGACTAATAAGACTTCTAACTTAGTCGTTCAACAAAAGCGTACCAACCAAGAATGGCAATTATAAAAGGGGAAGGAAAAAAAAAAACAATTAATGAGAGATAAGAAGTGTTCTTTCCCACATTTGTATGTGTTTTATCCTGACAAGGGGCTGATGATGAAAGGGCAAAAATTACGCTTTTGTGCACATCTTTTTCAGGTTCTGGACTGGACTGCACCTCAATGTTGCTTTCGATTTGATGTTTGCTATCCTTCTTCTCAGCATGTTCAATATCTTTACCGGATAGTCGACTGGAAATACTTCATTATAAAAATAGATAATAACTATATCGATTGACCAAACAGTCCTGTTCTTCACGTAGATATCCCTCAACATTACACTCATTATGATAACTGAAACGGATATTGCCATTAAAAATTATTTATATACCGTCGCTTGATAGGCCACGATTTTCCTTCCTCCTCATTAGCAGAAACAATTTCCAACTTTGCAGATCGTTTCCGTCTTCCCGCATGTACGGGTGCAGCAGATGAGCCAGCTTCGATGTCTACCCTCGTAAGGTATCTTTCTGACCGTCTAGAAGTAAGAATTTACAATTATCATACAATTTAAATTGGTAATTTTCAGCTGTTCAATTTATATATATATTATTGCTTATCTTATCTTTAGCCGACTACTGAAAAGACGATTTCCTCAAAATACAGATGATCATATACGCACATGAAGAAGAACTAAAACTTTAATTTTAAAAGTTTTACGCAAGCACATCACGAATATCTTGACTAAATCTGATTGCTTGATAACCACTTATTTACAAGCATCAACTAGAATTTACCGTATTTTTCCATCATCTTCTTCCTCCTCTGCACCATTTTTCTCCTCCTTACTGACAGTACCAGATGTCTTTGCACTTATCGCACCTTTTAACGGACTAGCAGAAGCAACCAAAAAGCGTCGATTTCCTGCGAAATTTGCATATGATATAAGTACAAGTTAATCATTCAAAGAAAAATCAAATGAATAAATTGAAAAAATTATAAACGTTTAAAAAAGCTTGAAGATAAAAATGAGCCTGTAAAGTTATACTTAAAGAATGCTCATGTTGCGCTGGTGCTGTTGTTTCACTATCCATATTACTTGAGCCACCCGATGACCTCGTGAGAATTTTTTGAGATCGTCTCGTTTTCATCGGAAAAAAAATCTATTAACCAACAATAAATGCAAAAGAATTTTTTCAAAAATCTTTCTAAGAATACACTTATGAGTACACTAAAACAGCATAAAACACTACGAGATAACAAAATGGAAAAAAAAAAGAAAAAAAAAAAGATACTATTTCTTTCTTCTCGACTATTTCCTCAGCAGCAGGACTGACAGTTTCCTCTACTTCGTTTTTAATTTCAACATGATGCACTTTAGACTGAAAAAAAAAAAAGGAAACATGAAACGCCAAAAACATCATATAAAACACTCAATAATTCATACTCAAAATTGCAGTTTGAAGAACAGTGCAAGACTACGTATTTAGTTAATCAGTAGTTTTTTCCGAGGGAAAAAGGAAATCAGATATAGCATCAGTTAAAAAAAAATTCAAGGAAGAAGCATTCCAGCATGATTATAGAACGTTTAATCTACAAATCGATGAAAAACCTCATCCTCTGCACTCGGCGCGGTATTCTGAATTTCTTCAGTATTACTACCGGAAGGTGATTTGAGGATCGAATCACTTGTTACTGACTGCGATGTTAAGATCTCAGATTTTTCAGCTGCTTCTAAACACATTTACAGCAAGAGATAATTTTCATGCATTTTACTTAATCTAACAGAATATCTGAAATGAAAAAATTTCTTATCAATTTATCCTCCTTCCCAATGTTTCTCTATTAGAAAATAAAAGCGAATATTTATTTTCGATAAATATATTTCTACGGTTAGACTTTCCTTACCACAATACCCAAATAAACTTTAGCAATTTAATCAAATCTGAATAAGAGGTTCACCAATTTGACGAGGTGATGGGTTATTTCCGGTCGATCCCTGTATTCGTGAGCTAACCGATGGTGTTCGTAATCTTATCTGAGTGGATGATGATGGTCTTTCCGTATCATCTAACGCTTCGCTAGCCACCGATTCTGACGTAGCACTCTGACCTTGTGGACTGCTAACCTTCCTGGACAAGGGAGATCCAGAAGTATTGCTTGGAACAGGCGGTGATTTTGTTTCCGAAGTCATTTGTGGTTGGAAGGAAAGGCCTTCGAAAAGAGGCTTAATTGGAGAAAATGGAGCCTCATTTGCAGACGACTGGGGTGGATGAGATGGTGGTATGATGATCTTCAACTGTGGATATTTAACTGGCTGAAATCTCATACAATTGTTCATTTCAAAGAATGGAACCAGATGACCTTTGTTCTCAAATATCCTGACCAATAAGACAATAGAAACTCACATCTGTTTCGTGAAGTGTTAAATATTCTTTTAAATTCTTTGTACCAAATTCAATTTCCCTTCGCACGACTTCTTGGTCACGCTAAAGAAAAGCTAGAATATAGTAGGACAGAAATCGCCCTGGCATGCAAAAAACAATTTAAGAAATAGAGCCGAAAAGATCTGGACTATTGAAGTCGAATTTTTATCACGCATAAAAGATCATATTGAAGAAACTACTGAAATATATTTTAATTAAACATAAATAAATACCAAACTATCTTCTTCACGAGCTTCCTCCAATAACTTTTCTATTTCTTTATCCGTCAGATCACTATTGGACGAGAATAAACGATTGAAAAGATCGGCCTTTTGACGTAATTTCACCAGAAGTAACTCTTCCTCTTGTGCTTTCTTGACACCCAGCTACAAAATAAAAGTACATAGAACAATTTTCATTAAGTTCATAACAAAGTACTGAATTAATAAATAAGACAGCTGGAACATGTTTTACTCAGAAATAAATGAAAAGGTGATTAGAATTATTTTTCTCAAAAAACTAATGAAGGGATAATTAGAATTACCAAACGGAAAGCAGTTTATAAGAAAGATGTCCTCCTCCACCACTTCTTTACACTTTTTTTTTTTTTGAATATGCACCAAGATTTTATTGTATCCTTTGTTTTTTTTTTTTTTTTTTTTTTATTTCTCTTTAGATTGTAGATGTTTAACAACATCAGATGGTTTACAGGAAATAATCTATAGACAAACTTTTAAAGAAAATGATGCTGATAATACTAAACATGAAATAGAACATGGATAATCCGAGAAATAACCAAAGCAATACCTCTTTTTTTAAATAAACTGTCCATGCATGAATAAGTTCTTTTCGGGAATACTTTTCACCTGGTTTTCGCAGGAAATGCTCTGGATGACCGCTTGACATGACACGTTCAAACTCATCTTTGCAAGACTAAAAAACTAATTACTATGAATAAATCACACCAAAATGGAAGCAAATATCGTCCGATTAAGCTGAAAATACTACACATGCAATTAATGCAAATTCTTCACTATAATAATTCCAGATCAACGTTTCCGCCTATTAAGTATTCACTTTGGTATTCAAAAAAGAATTCATTTCAAATTTACATTGAGAATTTATCTGAAATTGAAAGATAAAATCATCAAGTGCAGTTATTCTTGAACAAAAAGAACTATTTTTTAAAAATAAAAAAGCTATTTTCTTTAAATCCCTACTTGTTCGGTAAAAAAACCAGCAGGTCTTTCGTCCCCAAAATTTTCCACAAGTTTTTTGATGCGTGTAACCCTGAAAAAAAAAAAAGAGAAACATAGTGTAATAGTACATAAAATTATATTTTTTGATTTTTATCGTTCTTTTTTAAAATTATTACTACCCTAAATAATTTTTTTACACGTTTTTTTTTTTTTTTAATAAATGACTGAGTAATTGAGAGTGTTTTCTATGAGCTTTTAGGAGGACTAAATTGACTATTTCAGTATAATATAGCGATAAAAATTGTTTTTTTAGCGGCATCTATACTGATACAAAACGAAAATTGCACATCATAACAAGAATATCTCGCTGACATTTAGAAACGCTAAAATATTTAGAAACGTCAAGTCAAATCATCTAGAAATGTCAGTTCAAACCAACTAGAGATGTCGACTTCAATCATATAGAAATATTATCATTCAAAAATATAAAGTCAAATCACCTAGAACCGTGACGGTCCAAACGATTGGAAAATCATAAAAATCCTAAACGAAATAAGGAAATATTATCCATACAATGGATGGACTTCTTCGAAAAGGTATATTAACGCAAAAAAAAAAAAAAAAATTAATATATGTGCGTCTTATCGCTTAATCATGTACGCAAATAAAGATAGCTGATCATTTTCGACATGAAAAGCTTAGCAATTTACGTATGTTCACGTGAATTATACGTAGAGTATGCGTATAACTAATAATGATGACTTATAAATTACCATTCATCTTCTGTTTCCATGAGTTCAAAAAGCAATAATGTTTCTTCATGTTTCCAACTCAGTGACAAATTCCGATATTTCATCCTCATGTAAAACCTGCAAATCAGTATCATTAACAGGATCGTAACAATTCACGGACAAACGTATTCACGTGTACATTAACAAACACATCATTAGATACTCATTCCATTGCACCGTGATTTCTAGCAAGTCTTCCGCTTTTTCCTATTTCGTATTCTTGTTACGCAATCAACAGGATCGTAGCAATTCACTGACAAACGTATTCACGTGTAAATTGAACAGTACATTACCAGATATTCATTTCACGTATTATTTCTAACAATTGTTATCATTTCTTGTTATCCCATCACATATAACTCTCTCAGTCATCGTAATTACATTATGTAACTATTTCATGTAATCTCTATCAATCTGCATCATTGCTATTTCTTTTTCCTCCAAATTATGATATCATGATCATTAGATTTCTTGTGATTATCACGTCACCAATCTCTTCAGTTAAGCAATTTCTTTTTTCTTACACTCTACTCTGAATCAATCTTATCAGTTTATATACCGCACTATTCATCGAATCCCTCAATCTTTGATCACTTAGAGAAAAAGTGAAAAAAGAGGGATAGTATAATTGAGAATTAAATGGATGATCCGGTTAATAGCAAATATGTCGCATCTTTCCGATGTGCCACAAATGATGAAACAGGATATCTCAGGAGTGAATTCCTAGGAACTACCAAGTATTGTCAATTCCTGTGTAGTTTAACGAGGCAGATTTTTCCTAATTTTTATGACAAATTGGCTTTTTGTGCAAATTACATAGCATATTTATTGCTGATGTCTTGAACATGCTCGAAAGAAATCACTAGATCAATGGATTACATGACGTAAATCACGCGTCCGTCACTTACAATATTGCAGTTGACGTGAACGTGATGTAAATTATTTGCAATATTTTGCAAAATAAGCAACATAATTGATTTATGCAAATTTTGAGATTTTTTTTTCTGGCAAACAATTTGAGTGTAACAGTAAATGCAAAAACTTATCAAACAATTTATGCACATTTATTGATAAGCTAAGATTACTGATCAAAAAGAAAAAAACTTAAAAATTTGCATAAATTTATCAATGTATGTAAAAAAAAAAGAAAAAAATTTCAATCAGTGATTCTTTCTCAATTACATTTCTATTTCTGCTGCTAATACGGTTGGATTAGATGTTAATCATGTGTCCTGACCTATATCACTATTGTTATCATTGATGCTATCCGATAATTAATTATTTATGCTGATATACTTATAGATTCAGCTAATTGTGCAACTTTATGAAAGAAGAGAAGTACTAAAAAATTGCCAAGCAGGAATAAACAAAAATTTAAAAAAAAAAAACACGAAAAAATTAAAATAGTACTGTAAATTAGCTATTTCATTAAAAAATGCAAAAAGCTAATCATTAGGTATAAATTCGCTTTCATCAAGTATTCTGGCTATTTCTTACGATTAAAGATGATGAGAAATTTAATTAATTCATGTATTCCCTGTGCAAATAATATTAATTTAATTATTTTACGCTAAAAAGTTTCAGTATTTCTTTGGTTGAATGTAACCGCTAGTTGAATTAATTTATGTATTTAAATACGAATACTTATTATCCCAGTGATTTCGTATCAGAAATTCCAACTTCATTTAATTATCTTACATTCATGCACGGTTGTTAAATAACATTAATTATGCTGGGATGCATTAATTACTTAATTAGATAGCAAATGCATTAATAAATGTAGTATGAATAACAGTCTCTTTTTTTTTATTTTTGTTGCCTTATTCTCTACCTTTTTTCTTTGCAACTGTTAAGATATCATGGGTGATAATTATGAAACACTTGATACATATCAGAATGTTAACCCGCCACCGATACCAGCAAAATCAAATGAACAGTCGCCACTTATCGAAGTATCACCATTACCGGATCCGGAATCGGATCTGTTGAAGAGTAGGACGGATCTTTACTCCAAAAAATTTGCTGCTGAAAGTAAGCATTATTTGATTGTTTCAATTTTGCTGCTGCACATGGAACCAAATCTCTTGGTAGAATTTGCTAATTAACAAAAACTTCTAATTGACTAAATTAAAAAATATCAAAAAAAAAAAAAATGAGACTAATTAACTAACATTTGAAATCATGATGCGCTACTATACGTAATGTATTTTTTTCTGTCCTTTTTTTTTCCTTTTTTTTTCTNAAAAAAAAAAATGAGACTAATTAACTAACATTTGAAATCATGATGCGCTACTATGCGTAATGTATTTTTTTCTTTCCTTTTTTTTTCCTTTTTTTTCATCGGCAAAATGAAATAATTTTGAGTTTCTTTTTTTTCTTCCGTTCTTTCAATTATTATTTATCAAATGTTTTTATTTATTTGAAGAAATTACAATAGTTGCCAATATTTTCAGCAACTATTTTGATAAATTTTAACTAATATATTCAGTTAACGAATTACAGAACAACAAACGACAATGTTGCCAAAAAAAACAATGATTTTAATATATGTAGCTATAATGATACTAAGTATTATTGCATTTAATATTGGCGTAGCTATTGGCTATTTTGCTTTATAAAAATTCGAAAAAGGTTATTCATTATATTAGTTATACAATTTCTAATTATGATAAATATTTCTCCGAAATTGCAACCTAAATATGCATTTAATTAGATTTATTTATTCTTTTACTGGATCAAGTAATACTTAAATGAAGAATGTGAAGAGAGATGAGGAGATTTAGAATTAAAATGTTTTTTATTCATACATTTTTGCTAAAACATTTCTCATAATAAATCCAAAAAAAAAAAAAAAAAAAAAGAAAAGAACTAAAATTTAGGGACCATATGCAAGAAGGTAAATACGATCAAAAGTAACATTGAAAGTTAACAGGCAAATATTATTAACTAGACTAATTAATGCTTTTCTTTTTATTGTTAAAATTTTGTTCTCAACAAAATTATTGTTGATATCAAATTTATATTTGAACTGCTAAAAATTTCCCTGCTTTTTTTTTTTTTTTTTTTATTGAAATAATTTAAAATAATCTTAAAATATAGTCAATCAAATCGACAATTTCTCTCTCCAGCTATTGCAATCATCCATTCAATCATTTAAATTAAATTTGATAATCCAGGTAAGTGTAGTTGAGAAGAAAGAAAATAAATTTGAAAATTAAAATTTATTGAGAAATGATTGTGTTTAAGGGTAGCAGCTGAATGCCTAATTATTTAATATCGTCATCAAAATTTTCCTACCGTTTCTAAATTATTATGCTGGCTATTTTTTGAACTTCTTAATTTGCTCAAAAATTTCTCGTCTAGTTGATAATTTCCATTTTGCATTTACTAAAATGTCTCTAAAATACAGTCAAAGTTTCACACGTTTTAAAGATCGCTAATATTTCTTCCAATAGAAAAAAAAAAAAAAAAAAAAATTTTATCATATCAATCCTGATAAGTATAGACAATGCAATAAATTTGCTTTCATTTCATTTCCAAATGTAGTTTTTTCAGTGATAAAATGAAGCAGAGTAAAAAAAGTGTATTGGCAATTTTATACAATGCTTAAATATCGATAGCATTTCAATGGAAAAAGGGAAAAATAAAAACAAAAAAAAAAAAAAATTCTCATCTTATCAGTGTGTACCTTGTGCATTTTCATAGCTGTATTGATAACAAACACATTTTCTTAAAGTATAAAATATAAGATGGATGAATTATTGGGAAACATAAAAAGAAGGAACATGTTAGACAAATAATTTATTTGCATAAAATATAATTGAAATTAATAGGCAACAATTCTATGTTTATTTATTTATTTATTTATTTTGGTATATGACTAAATCACTAGATCGAAATTATTTTTTTACTTAAAATCATTTTTTTTTTTTTTTTTGTGATTCTTTTCGCACATTAACTCGTACATATTAAATTAATTGTGTTATTTCTACTAAAGTTATGCTAGTATAAATTTAAAATTTTACATGAAAGTGGAAAGAATTAATTGTATTCTTAAAGAGNTTTTTTTTTTTTTTTTTGTGATTCTTTTCGCACATTAACTCGTACATATTAAATTAATTGTGTTATTTCTACTAAAGTTATGCTAGTATAAATTTAAAATTTTACATGAAAGTGGAAAGAATTAATTGTATTCTTAAAGAGGGACGGTAAATTTGAGATAAATTGAAAAATCATATTAGATTTTGAAATAAGCGGACAAATTGTTTAGTATTAATTAATTAAATTATGTCAGCACTCGTAAAAAGGTCATTTTGATGACTACTTCGTATAATTATTAGAAAATTAATATGTATAATATTGCCAGTATGAGAATTAAAATGATTGATATAAGATTAAATTGTCACATCCATTTTTGATATGCTAAAGTCAAATTTACTAATTGCTTTGCTAATTTTCTTTTGTTTCAGAAAGGTAAAAAAAAAAGACAAAAAAATTTTACTTAGAATAATAATTAGATAATAATTTAATGATATCAGTGAAATAATTTTGAAAATTTTGGGATAATCTCAATAAATCCAAAAATTGCTATTCCTTTTTTCTTTTTTTTTTTTTTATTCTAATTATNTTTTGAAAATTTTGGGATAATCTCAATAAATCCAAAAATTGCTATTCCTTTTTTTTTTTTTTTTATTCTAATTACATAGAAAATCCTTCTTTCACAAGTAATATAATAGAAGTAATGAAGTATACAAATAATCCATTTAAAAAATCATGATTCGTGATATAGTTTTTGTCACGTATCACGTACGTATGTATTATATATTCGTAAGAGAAATGCTGAAACATAATCCACTACTAGCAGAAGCTTTATCATAACCTTATTTAATGCCTCCTTTCTTTGAAATGATTTAAATTAACTGATATTCTTGAGCTGATAGAGCAACATAAATCTATGATAGCATATCATAAATCAGTGATTTAAACGAATATTCATGCATTGTTTTTTTTCTACAGTTTATTGTATGGTTGCTGTAGTACGTGAAGGTAAGCGGACGTGTAAATAACATACGTAAAAATTTAAGCCACAAAAGTGCTTTCCAGTGATTGCACTCTCGGAAGTTTGAAGTTTTTTTTTTTACTAAAACGAAATTTCCATACATAATTTTTATTTTAGGTTTTCAAATTTTGTTAAATTGATTTCAAACGCTTCCAAAAGAAGTTGATAATACTAACATAGTACTAGCAATTATAAAAATCAGCCAATCATGATACCATCCAATTTTTGTTGCTAATTATTTAAATTTTTTTTTTTCTTTTTAAACGAATTTCTTGAAATGGATCAATAATATTTGTCATCTGTCAAAAATTTCATTTGGCAAAAAAAAATAAAGCACGCATAAAATGTTACAACAAATTAAATATAATTATAATAATAATAATTAATTTTTTTATTTCAATAAATTACATTGATTGCATTAAATTTAGGAGGAAAAAAAAAACATGATAATTTTGATTGAGAATTTAATCAATCCAAATTGGCTCTTTCATTTCCTCCCCAAAATTTATTCTTTTAATTAATCATTAATTAATCTCTATTTTTACAGATTGATGTCAGAATATGAGACAATTGCGCAGTTAAATTCCGTTGAAATATTACCACCACCATCATCTTCATTTGTACCATTACCAAAATCAGCTAAATGTAATGTTAACAGTGATATTTGGCGACAAAAAAAATCAGAATTTGTGCAAATTAATGGATTAGAAAGGAATAGCAATAATGATTATGCAGTTGTCAATAATAGCAATATCAGCAACAGCAATAGCAATCTTATCAGTGTTAACAAATATTTTGATATCAATAAATTCGAAAAAAATGCGAAAATTGGAGCTGATACAACATCATTATCTGATTCATTGAATAAACCGTTTATTGAAATCGGTGAAAACGGAAATATTCCGGATGAACGACCAAAGAAGAAAACACGTGCAAGTTTGTTAAATTTCTCTTGACAATGACAAATTCAATTTTCAGTCAATTTTCTCATTCTTCCATACAAGAAAAAATTAAAAAGAAATGTTTTAATTTGCAATCAAATTAATTTCGTAATTAATAGATCCAAATTAATGAATTTAATGATTTTAGACGAACTTATTTAATTTTAATTGCAATTTGTTTTCCAAAGACTCAATTCAATATCAACTAAGGAATGAAAATAAATATTGCAATCGGAAATTTTCAATATATTTTTTCCCACATTTCTTTAATTTACAGCAATTAGATTTCATTTAACAGTGTCATTTTTTTTTTTTTTTTTTTTTTTTCTTTGCTTTCAGCAATTCATGTAATGAGTTGTATTAGTTGTACTTAAGCAACAAGAATGGAATTAGTAGTAACATGAATAAATAATATTATAGTCAAGTATAAGAAAGCAATTAATTTAATTGCAAACTTTAGTTTTAGTATTAATTATTGCAGGACATCGAAAATGCTGCAAAGTAATTTTAGTATTGTTTGGTGGTTTTATATGCGCATTCGCCTTTGGTAGTGGAGTTGTTTTGGGTTATATTTATGATAATTATATATAAATATGAAATGGATTATTTTTAGGTTTATTTTTGAACTTTTCCAAATTACTACCACTTTTATGCTCGATCCAAATAATTGTAATTTTATTTCATTTATTACATCTTTATGCCAATTATCGCTATTTATATGTTCATTGTAATAGTAATGAATTAATTGACGTTTGAAGAGTATTTATATTAATATTAAGCTTAATATTGGTAGCTTAAATGTAATTGAAATTAATAAGCTATAAAATTTCTGCTAATTCTATTTTATTGGCAATGTTTGCTGATTTTTAAAGAGAATTAATTTATACCAAATTTAATGGCAAATATTTTAAAAATTAACTTGAAAAATTCGCAGTTTTTATTTTAGTATTCTTTATTCTAAAATATTAATTAACGCTCAATGCCAGTAATTATTATTTTGAAAAATTAATCAGTGATAATAATTGCAACTTTCTTGCAACTCGTATCATTTGTAATCAATCCATAACATTATGATCATGTAATGTCAAAAAAAAAAAAAAAAAAAACAATATTCAGAATTTTTAATCACTCAATGAATTGATTGTTTCACGTTTATTTTTTGCTCATTATTTAGGAAAAAGGAAATCAAAAAAGAGAAAAGGACACAGGAGATAAATTCTTCTACGCGTGATAATCTTATCATTATTGATATAAGTTATTTTTGACTCGAAATCATTCAAAAAAAAAAAAACCGATTTTGATACTTGAAAAATGAGAGTATACTGCGCTTTCCTTATCCATGTATTTGTTTGACATGAAATGAATAAAAGGAATTGAAGTAATGAAAGACATAAAGTTACAGTTATCCATTTCTTATCTGCTATTCTTCAGTTTTTGCAGAGATTGAACAGGAGCAACATTCTCAGTTTGCCATCATTAATGGTAATCTTTAAATTCAATATTTAGCCCACATTTCACAAAACTTTCTCTAATTTGTTTTTAAATTAAATTTTGTTGAAATCGAAAATACTGCAGCGTAGAAATTTGAAACTGATTGGATCGTTTTAAAAAGATTGCAACAATTTTTCAGTAATTTTTTTTTTTTTTTATTTCTGAGAATGTCACTTGAAAAAATAAACAAATAAATAAATAAAAAGCAAATTTGATAGAAAGTTAAACTTAGCACTAGATCATTTTGATAATAGTCAAATTAATTATTTATTCTAAATAAATGATTAGTGAAAAAAAAAAAAACTAGTTGCAACACATCCACTTCTTCGCTAATTAGTATCATATTAGATTAATTTTTTTAGAATGAACTTCAGTATTTTTAAGATTTAATTATGCTAAAGCACTAATACCAGATTAATAGTGCCAAAGTGCTAGAACAAACACCGACTTGTTTGATTTGAAAAGCCTACCATCTAGATCCAAGATTCGGTCTGTCATAGGCACTAAATTATTTTTAGAAGAATTAAAAGAGATATTTGCATAAGCTTGAATATTTCAGAGCTTTAACACAAGTCTAGTAGTCTAGTTCAATTAATTTAGTTTAATTGATAAAATTAATTTTGTCCAATCGATTCTTGAAAGATCCTACTAAAATATCGATTAAACGAAAATGTTAATATTTAGTTTAACATACCAATTAGTATGAGCATATTATGTGAAATAATTCCATCACCATCATCTAATGAGTGTTTATTAATTAGCCTGACTATACTAGGAACACATAGTTGAATTTAAATCTTCCGAACTTGTTGGCCATGAATATTTTTGACGCCATCTCGAAGCAATTCAATTTCATCCTTTGCACCAACATTTACTTTTGGAGCTGTTATCTAATTCACAATGATTATTTGTTAGATCTTAATATTTATTATTTGAAAAATATATATATATTTTTCAATTATTCTACATTGGATACATATATTATATATATATATATATATATATATATATATATATTTGTAAAAAAAGTATCCTGAAAAAAATGAGATAAATTTAGGTTATTTTATTTAGCTTACTCATCCTATTGTCATTTGAAAATTATTTGGTTGAATTACTTGAAAATTAAAACTAACCTAATGAGCGCTTTTATAGTCTAAGCAATTTGGTTGTTAATTATGAAGTTCAAAAAATTTTTTCTAAATAGCTATTTCTGTCGTACAAATGAGAAGTGAAGGAAATAGAAGATAAATTAACAACATTTTCATGATTTTTTTCTAATTAACAGCAATAATTGTTAACAGAAATGATTGATGCTCATTAATATTTCATCAGAAATAAGATTATTAGCATTTCTTCTAATCATTGCCACGATTTTATCAAAACATCATCATCATTAACGAATATATATTTCTATTAGGGAAATATTAGAAATACCGAAATTCCTGCCGGCAGTACTAACGTTTTCTACCACAACTTTTTTCAAGTTTCAAATGAAATTTCTTCTTAAGAAAGTATCAGAAATGCCAGAAAATTTCTCCCATAAATAGGGTGAAAAATAAAGGAATTTCTAATTGAATGTATTATTTGTGAAGCAATCTGTGAGTGATGATCAGGTGGGAAATTATTTGTGATAATTAAAAAAATGAAATAGGAAATGAACTAATGAATTTTTTTCATCACAAATCACAAAAATCCCATTTGTAAATTTTTGGGTACCGATGATTGATGATAGGATTTAAAAAAAAAAAAAAAAAACTGCAAGTACCGAAGCAGGTGGTGGCGGTGGACAAACAGGTAATGATGGATTTTGTTCTTTTTCTTCGGCAATTATTTTAACACGAGCTTGATAACTGGTATTTTGTGATAAAATTCCTTTCTTTTGTGACATTCTAAATATGAGAGAAAGAAAAATGCAAAATTACTAAACTTTTTGCAATTAAAATTCAAAAATTTATTCTACCATAATTTACACCCTACCACTTATTTGAAAGGGTTTTTTTTTTCGAAATTTAATTGAAATTCAGTAAAATGAATTGGAAATGAGTTTAATGAATTTGAATGAAATTAATTTTAAAGTGATTTGGGATTAGCAATGCTTATTGTGATAATCAAAATGATAATTTAACTGAAATTTTTTATGATAGTTTAAAGGTTGTAATTTTTCTCTTTTGCTGGAGATTTCCATTCTTGCTCATCAAAAAAGAATAAAATGTTTCAAATCTTTCCAGATTTTTGTTGTCTTTATTTTCTAATGGTTAAAAAGTAAATCTGAAATGAGATGCTAAAAACATAATCGGATGGAAATTTTTGCACTAAAAAATAATTATTGCACTTTCAGAGAGAATTTAAAATCAAACCTATCAGTTTCTTTTATTTTGATAAGAAATGATTAAATGCTAATTATTGCTTTTATTTAAAAATTATGGCAGTAATTATAATATGCTAAAATTAATTTTTTTTTTTTTTTTTTTTTCAAGGTGCGAATGACGTCAGTGTAAAATGTTGTTCGTTTTTTTTTTTTTTTTTTTTTTTTTTTTTCTTCCTATTATTCCATTTAAGATTAAATTAATGAATTCTATAAGTAAATATGTCGTAAAAGATATTTAAAATGATGGTTGAATTTTTTTTTTCCATTCTGTAATTATTTAAAGAATGTTCATGTCATTTTTTGAATGCATTCGCAAATTTCATTCCTCGAAAACGGTTCACTTTCGCCGATAGCACAATCCGGCAGCATTCATCGTAAAATTACTAAAATTATTCCGAATAATGTACGGTAAGAAAAGAGAACGATTTGAGATGGATTCAGTGCGAAAAAAGTATGATTATAATTATCACCCTTATCATCATTGCATTGCAAGTACAGCTCAGGTGGAATCTATCATTTGTAAAATTTTCGATTATTTGATATTTGTGTGTTTCATTATTACACTAATAATGTAATTTAATTTATTAATCTCATCAGTTGCTTATCATATCACTGATAGTGTGGTTATTTTTCTCTTATCATTGCTTTGATAGGAAAATCATACCGTATCATTGGTAACAAATCTTTTTCAAAATTTATAAAATCACTGTTTTGCTTCATTAATTCATCAATTTCCAGTGGCTATGAACCAATAGCTCAATTTGAAGGTGCTCAAACACCGCCCGACTATTTAGTGCGTGAAACAAAAGATGGACGATTGGTATTGGCATAAGTTTTCTCTTTATTTTCAACTTTTAAATTTAAAAAAAAAAAAAAAAAGAATCGGAAATCAAAGATTACAAAAGGAAATTGTGCCAATTAATTATTGTCTCTACGTTCATCAAATTTATTTTCTACTTAAATAATCTTTTGACATTTTTACAATTCTTTCGTTTTTCCTCCATTTGTAATCATTTTTTTCTCTTCAGTTTGATAATTTTTCTATCATTTATTCAGTAATTTCTGCGCATAATATTATAAATAAAATAATTTTTATTTAATATCTATTGATGAAAAGAAGGGGAGAGAAAAAAAAAAAAACTAATTTGCAATTTTTTTAATTTCAAATTAAAACTTATTTTCTTTCATCATCATTTTTTTTTTTTCCAAACAGCTAAGTGATAGTTATGAAATTGAATGGCCAAATCGTCCACACTTTGGTCGATATTCGGAAGGATATCATGTAAGAAATTTCATTCATTTTTATTTTCTCTACGAAAAAAAAAAGGTGTTTTTATTTACAAGATTTTTAAAGATTAGAAAAAGAAAAAAGAAGTCAAGAAATTATGTTCATTAAGAGGAAAATTCTTAATGCAATAAAAAAAAAATAAAAGTTTTGTTTTATTTTTTAAAAAAATCTTTAAAAACCTTTAATTTGCCGGAAATCTACCTTTACTATTTTTTCTTTTTTTTTTTTTTTTTATTTATTTTTGCTGATGTAAGTGTATGGAAAGAATTAAAATTTTAATAAAAGAAGAAAAAATACAAGTGAAATAATTAATTATAGAAACAATTTGATAGAGGAAGCAATAAATGTCGTGATTGCGAACGATATCGTGAAACAAGCAGCAATCACAAGTAAAGAAAAATAAAAATTAACGAAAATTTTAATAAATTAACTTCAAATAATCAATAATACTGGTTTTTTTTTTTTTTCGTCTTGGCAATAATGGTAATAGGAAATGAAAAACTGAATTGAGTGTTGAAACAAAATGGATTAAATTAAATAACTAAATTGAATTTCAAGAAAAAAAAAAAAGAAAAAGAAAAGGAAAAAGGAAAAAGATCGATTTATATGAGAGAGAAAAACCATAAAATAAAAATGATGCAAAATAAATGACAAAATAAAATAATTTTTCAGCGAAATGAACTTTAGTAAAAATGTAAGAGATTAAAGTAAAAGAGAGCGAATAATTAAATTTTCGAAAATTTGAAAAGAAAATTGGGATGGTAATTAATTTATTTTTTAAGACATGGAAAATCCACCGATCTACATCGTTCTAAGACAAAACGTTGTTATAAAAATAATACGAAATATTACGATTTTGCTGATAAGGTGCGCTGAAAATCAGTTATTTTTCTTTTTTTTTTTTTTTGTAAACTGAAATTTTAAATAATAAACTGAATTAAGTAGAAACTATCATTTGCATATTATCACAAATTTATTATTATCATTATCACATTTTTGTTGTTGCTACATGTGTTTGCATGTACCTAAGATAATCATTAATAATTTAAGCAAAGATTAGATCTACTAATTTATCAAATTGTGACGATCTGAAATTTGAATTTCACTCAATTTTATTAGGTGCTCTTTTCATAACTTGTATGATAATTTTGAAAAATTCTTATCTTATCACCATTTCCCCTTAACGATAACGGTTAATTTACAAACAGGAAATGATTGATGAAATAAAAAAAGATGTGAAAAATGATGATGATGATGATGATGATAATTACTTATTCGTTGGTGAGTCCACTTTGGCAAAATGCTTTTTTTCCATTTCAATCAATTATGGTGGTAAAAATTTTTTGAAATTGAAAAATTTTAACAAAAAACAAAAGTTGCATAAAATAAAATTGGAAATAAAATTAGCATATTAATCAAAATAGTGCCATTTTTGCAATTTTTATAATTTTAATAGCAGTCAAATATTATGACATTACAAGTCTAATTGCTATTAAATACGCTGAAAAAGTTGTTTAAACTGATAAGCGTAGCAGAAATTTTGATAAGAAAACAGGAATGAATTTAGCATTGACTAGGCTTTTCAAATAGTATTTTGATAAGAAAATAATGAGAATTTTGATAAGAAAGTAGAAATGGATGAAAATTGATCAAAAATTCTAAATTGCTTTACTTTTCATCGTTCTTTTTTTTTTTTTTTCTTTTCTTTACTATGTATTAAATATTTATAAAATTTGCCAAATTTTTAAATGATTAACAACAATTTCAAAAATTGCTTAAATTATTTTAAAATTTTTTTTTTTTTGTTTATATTTTTATCAATCAGTGCATAGATTTAGCAGAATTAATTAGCTGCTTAATAAAATTGCTGATAATATAATATCGGAAATAATTAGTATAGCAATAAAATGTTTTTACATTTCTCAGTAAATGAACAATTTTTCAACATTTCATCGTACTTTTAACTTTAATTTTTATTCTTTCTTTTTTTTTTTTTTTTTTTTTTTGAAATTTTTCAGTTTTTTCTTAAAATCTATAACAACTGGAAATGCTTAATGGAATGCCTCACATAATGGGCACATTAAAATTACACTGCAAACAAATGTAAAAATTTTGCTAATAATTTAATAAAAATTTTCAACTATGAAACAATTTTTTTTTTCTTTTTTCTTTTTTAGAAACTTTCAATAAAGAAAAAGTAAATTTTTGCAAAAAGTGTAAAAAATTTAAACGAAAATAGAAAAGAATTTTTGCAGAAGCATAAAAATTAAGTGAAGCTTAAACCAATAAGAATTTTTCTCTTTTCTTTTATTCTAAATTATAACAATCAAAGTATAATGCATTAAAACATTGCAAGAAGAAATGACAAAAATGATATATAAAAACATACAAATAGCTTTTCAATTAGCAAGCTTCACCTTTTTTTCTTTTTTTCTTTCTTCCTTTGCAAAAGTTTTTGATGACAAATTGAAAAAAAAAAGAAAAAAAAAAAAAAAACAAAAATGAAAAGTTTGTTGAAAAGTAAATTATTCTATCTATTCACTTTCAACATTCTTATCAATTCTTCCAATTCACTTCATCACTGTAAACATTATTTTATTTATTTTTTAATTTTTTAAATTAAAATACTTTAAAAAGAAAAGATTGGAATTTAAATAGCTACCGCTCATTTACTGCAAAAAATTAGAAAAAAAAAAAGGTAAAATTTTTGAAAATAACTTCACTCTTTATTTTGCCCTAATAAAATAAAAGAAAAAAAAAAAAAAAGAAAAGAAGAAGAAATAAGATTTATTCAATTAGAAACTGATAATTTTTCACATATTATTTTTTGGTTTTTTTTTTCCTCTAAAAAAAATCATTTGTCAACTACCTAAATGCTACTGCTGCTTATCTAATGCTAACCTAATTAAATAAATAAATGATTAAATAAACAATAAAATTTTTTCTCCTCTTTATAACACCCAAATATTAAATGATAATTATTGAATGATTAGCACTATCACAATCGTTTAACTCTAAAAAAAAAAAAAAAAAAAAAAGAAAAAGTTCCAACTAATATCATCTTCAAACACGTACTTACTTATTGCTGTTGCTAATTCAATTCACGACGAATAATTAAATGATTTAATATGAATGCCTTTTTTTTTTTTTTTTTTCATTTTTAGCTATCATTTTTTCAGCGAATTTTTCTCATCTATTTTTTTTTTAATTAATAAATTTTCTCAACTTGCAAACATTTCATTGAGGAAATTTTTTAGATTAAAATTTTAATTAAAAATGGATAAATTGAGGTGCACAAACGATGAGTACGGTAGCAAAATTGCTTCGTCAAAATGATTTCCGACTTTATTATCAAATACCATCATCAAATGAAAATATTATCCCAATTCATTTACCACTTTGCTTGGCCTATATGAGCGCTGCTGGAAAGGTATTTCCAATCCAAAAAAAAAAAAAACCTTTTTTTTTTTCTTAAGATTTTAATTAAAATTACACAATCATATTAAGAGCTAAATTATGATACAATTGTATAATTAATTTCATTTAGCGCATGTTTTATATACTGAAATTAAAATTACTTTAGGTATTTGTAAATTAAAGTGTACGATGATATGTATTTAGTAGTATTAAGATTATATTGCTAAAATAATTTTACGATTTATAGTAATTTTTATTGCTTTTTTTCCATTTGTTTTCTCCTTTTTTTTTTTTTTTTTTGAATTAAAGTTCAGCATCACTTAATGGACTTTAGTTAAATGATTTTTTATTATTTAAGAAATCTTTCTTTTCGCAATTATACTTTTTTTTTCTTCTTTTTGCAGAAT
Source organism: Setaria digitata (assembly GCA_003640385.1). Lineage (NCBI taxonomy): Eukaryota > Metazoa > Nematoda > Chromadorea > Rhabditida > Setariidae > Setaria > Setaria digitata. Next base: position 5,540 of record RCAB01000438.1, on the reverse strand, counting down.
TGTCTTTTTAATTTTTTTTTTTTTATTTTTCTAAATTTCAGTTTTTTTTTCCAATTTATTTTGTTATTTATTGTATTCTTTTTTTTTTTTTTTTTTTTTGTTAAAAATAAAATATTTTTCCGCGAATTTTAGATTTATCATTTTCCGATAGCATGTACAAAAGATGAAAAAACCGGTAGAGAATCATGGAGAGTATTGTACGGTGATCCGAGACCATCCTCATTTGCAACATTAGCAGCATTGGTGAAATATCATAAAATTTATTCATATATGGATCCGAAAACCGGTGCAATTGATACATTTCCGGTTTGGAAAGGTGCTATAATTGATTCAGATGAAGTTGATTGATTAAAATTTGAGATTTTGAAAAAGCAAGAGCATTTATTTTACCATAAACAGATATATAATACAGGGGATGGATGTTCTGCGATTAGTACACAATAATTAACTAATTAATTATTTCAATGAGTGCATAGGTTCTGGTCATTATCAATTTTCCATCCCCATCATGCATAGAATCTCTTTGGTTAATTCAATCAAAATAAAATGATATATATATATTTCTCAGATTCATTACATTACAAAGTATTAATGCAAAAACAAAAAAAAATTAAATTAAATTTTGGGAAAAAATTTTCATTTTTTTTTAAATAAAAATTATCGGGATTTAATAAAAGAATAAAATATTAATTTATATTATTTTGAGAAAGTTAACAGGCTTCAAACAAATGTAACAAATTTTTTAACGAAAGTGATAATTTCAAAATTTTTCCTTTTTGCCGAGATTTTTTTTTTTTGAAAATAAATTTCATTTGACAAATTAAATTTTAATATTAATGAATGAGACAAAATTTCAGTACGGATAGATTAGATGAATGACAATATCAGATGAAAAAGTTTATTAGATTAAAACTAATAGCAATAATTAATCAATTGTTATTAATTTTTACATTTGCGTCAATCATAAACTACTAGATTATTAGACTGTTTTATTCAAAGATCAAACAATTCTGAGCTATTTGATTGCAAAATTATTCAAATTACTCTCGACCTTATTAGATTACTGAAATAATTCACTCAGTTTCAACTCAATGTTAAGCAAATGGAATCATTAGATTATTATATCTAATTTCAGCTCAACCCAAAACAGATTTTTAGATTATTAAATTGTCGTATCTGCTTTCAAGTCAATTTTGAATTAGTTGTTAGCAAACGATTCACTCTTACTTGCTTTTAATTTTGTGTCGAGATAGTAGGGCTATCATCATGTTAATATTAAAAATGGATTATTTCAATTACTTTCAGTTCAATCTTGAGCTAGTAGATTGGTTACTGAATTGCTCTGCTTCAGAGTCAATCTTGAGTTGTTTGATTATTAAATTCCTTAACTGTTTTTTTTAAGCTATATTTCTTCAAGCTTAGAGTCGTTTGTTTTCCACTTAGAATTGAGTTAAATAGATTATAAAATTTTCTAATTGCTTTCGAAACCAGCATCAAAAATGCATTTTCAAATCTGCAAATCAAAAAATTCCTTAAATGCTTGCGATTTTTGAAAAAATTTTTCCCTTATCTCGTTTTCTTAATTTATCCAATCCATTATCATTCTTGTTGATAGTAATTGCGATGCAATTTGGTCATTAATTAGCCATCAAATTAGACAGGAAAAATTAGCTCAATCTAATGATCATTGGAATTTAATATTTTTTAAAAAAGCCCCCCCCCATCAAAAAAAAAAAAAAAAAAAAAAAAGGACAAGAACAAATGCCTTCTTCTATTTAACATAATTATTATTCCTTTAACAAAATTTTAAATGATTAAAAAAAAAAAAAAAAAGAAAAGGAAAAAGTAAAATACAAAACATTTTTATGGAACAAAAAAATAGTCATCTAAATTCGTAACTTACTTAATCATAATGTGTTAACAAAATTAAGAAATCAAATTTTAATAATGTAAAAATTTCTCGTTTAAAAGAAAAAATAAAAAAAACAAAAACAAAAAGAGATATGGGAAAAAAATTGAAAAGCTTACCTTGCGTAAGAAAGCTTTTCAATTTTTAATTGAAAAATTTAATTTCAGATAAAAAAAAACCTCAAAACTGACAAATATATATACATATATTTATTTATTTATTATATATAATAAAATCATTGGGATTTAATATTTTTTAAAAAAGTCCTCCCCCAAAAAAAAAATATATATATATATAATTATTATATATATATATGTATATACACATTATAAATTATTATTTAGTTGTGCCTTTCAAATCAAAAAGTATTTAATTCATATTAAACAAAAATGAATTTTACTAATGTACCAAAGCAATATTTTAAATGCTAGCAAACTAGCTTATCACCAATTCCCACTTATTTGCTAGTTTTAAGATTTTTTATCTAAAATTTTTTTACCAAATATATTTTCCACTTTTGTTTTTTTTCGTTTTCTTTGTTTTTTTTTTTGTTTTTTTTCTTAATAAATGATCCAAAATTAAAGATTTTATCTCCCAATTTTTCCAAAAATCATTTCGAAAAAAAAAAGAGAAAAAAACGAATTGAAACAATTATAAAATTATGAAATTATGGTTTTTTGTTTCAATGTTGAACAGATCCCTTTCAACTTTTCAAATGATTGATAAATATTTGGTTGTGAACAATTAAATTTTTTTTTCCAAATTTCAGAGAATGATTTACTACTTCAAATTGTTAATTTGCATTCCAATGGTATTAAATTTCGTAAAAATATATAATTGGCTGCAAAACTGCAAAAGTCGTCTTAATTCCTATAAGATTATTAAATTTGTCAATTACTATTTAAACGAAAAACTTTTACAAATTTCTCATATAGCTTACTAATTTTTAGAGAATATATTTAGCTGTAAATGGAATAAATATTTTTTTTTTTTGCAGATAAAAGATTTAAAATTATATTATATTTATTAGAGGTTGGATAAGATTTTAAAAATTAATTATAAAATTGATCCTTAACAAAGAAATATCCAATTAATTTGTAGTGTATAGAAGTAGAGAACTGAAATTGTGGTAAGTCTTGCAAAAAATAAAGTTAGAATATTCTCGTTAATTATCTTTTCTTTTTTTTTTTTTCTTTAATAATTTCTATTTGCATAAAATGCACCAATTTTAAAATGTCAATGTGCGTTTTTATACGTGTACGTACGTACTTCCATCCTATTACCAAGTAGATGTACGTGTTCGTGCGTGCGTGTGTAAGCGTTGTAAGCAATTGCATGTGTTTTTCTTTTTGAAAAAAAAGAAAAAAAACCTTACCAGCTAAAAAAATTATTGTCTTAGGTTTCTATCCTTACAGAGATAGATATACGTTAAGTGCATATGTTTGTGTAGCTACATGAACGTAACCTTTCCGACTTGTTTTAATTAAATTATTAGAAATCAAATCACGAGAACGGACGATCTTAGATAATTAAAAAAGGAGAATGAAGTTAGATAAGGAAATAATAAAAATTTAAAAGATTATCGTTTTTCTCTAGCTTCTGTGTAAAATTCTCTCTAGCAAAAGGAGTAAAAAACGAAAAATTAATCGTTGATTGGGAAAATTTTATAACTTTTCTATAAAAAGGATAATGGTAATTAAAAGTAATTTATTAACAATAAATATTTATTAGATATATATCGTTTTATCAGTGAAATAAAAAATATAAAATAGATAACATCAATTTTCGCTCAAAAACAAACAAGATGAATTTAAAATTAAAAAAAAAAAAAAAAAAAAGAGAAAGAGAGAGAGAATAAAATTTTACAAGCTAGAAATAACGAAAGAATTCTGAAACTAAATTAATTATGAAATTACGGCACATATTAAACAATTCTTAGCAATAATAATAATGATTTTATAGGCACATTTAAGCTTTTAAAAAATATCAGATAAAAATTTTCAAAAGATTAAATATTTCTAAATAAATATAAGTTTCGAATTTCAACCACAAGAAATATGCCATCGTATTCACCAGTTAAATGTCATAAAAAAAAAAAGAGAGAACTGACTACAGCCAATGATTTACCTTTATTTACCTTTAACACTGAATTAATTGTTCTTTTTTTTTTTTTTTTGAACTTTCTACAAATTCATCTACCGAATTAGAATTAACAATAAAGTAGAAATAGCCTAGAAATTTTGATATGAATTTAATAGGAAGTGAAAAAGAAAAGATGAAATCTAGAATACAGCCATAACTTTTATCATAAAAATATTTTCAATTATTATCTTAATATTTTTCAAATTTTATTCCAAAACTTATCGACTAGTGCATTTAATTCGATTCAATAGTTCATGAAAAAAAAAAAAAAGGAAGGAGAGAGAGAGAGAGAAAAAGAAAGAGAGAGGGAGTGATATCATTAAAATATCCCATAAAATTATATATTATTACATAAAAAATATATACAAATAATATCAAACAGGTAATACAGTTGTCGATTTCGAAACACAAAATCCTTTCAATAGATAAGCCAAAAAACGCAATCCACGTTCACCACCTGGAGCATAACTGAGTATGTACCTGAAATGAATAAATTTAGGTAAATTATTTATTTTCATTAAAAGCATAATTAATGATGAGCATAATGATATGTGATATCTATCTTTCTGATTCATTTAAATTAAAATTTCAATGAATTAACAAATTGAAATGAAATATTAGTAAAGATAAAATAATACTGTTATTTATTTTGACCTAGTGTATACATTTGATAAGAGAATAACTATAAGCTTGAAAATATTAGAAAATTTCTTAATAATAAATTTCATATCATTTTGCTATTGCTAATTTCATTAATTCAAATTTTCATACAATAAAAAAAAAAATTTAATTGAGAATCTCATTTCGTTCATATTTTAACAAAATATTTTGAAGTAATTAAAAATTATCAAATAATTAATNACATTTGATAAGAGAATAACTATAAGCTTGAAAATATTAGAAAATTTCTTAATAATAAATTTCATATCATTTTGCTATTGCTAATTTCATTAATTCAAATTTTCATACAATAAAAAAAAAAATTTAATTGAGAATCTCATTTCGTTCATATTTTAACAAAATATTTTGAAGTAATTAAAAATTATCAAATAATTAATTAATTAATCCCTAGTTCTTGTAACTTTTAGAGAAAAAAAAAAAAAAAAAAAAAAAGGAAGGAAAAAGGAACGATAAAAATTACCACAGTAATGCGACTGATTGAAATGATGCACACAATATTGTTATTAGTGTATTTCGTAACTGAAATACGAAACGGAATAATTAAAAGTGTTTTATTTTATTTTTTTTTACTTTTTTTTTTTTTNGAAAAAGGAACGATAAAAATTACCACAGTAATGCGACTGATTGAAATGATGCACACAATATTGTTATTAGTGTATTTCGTAACTGAAATACGAAACGGAATAATTAAAAGTGTTTTATTTTATTTTTTTTTTTTACTTTTTTTTTTTTTTTTGTTTTCCCCACATATAAATAAATATGTGTGATTACTTTGTTTTTTTTTTTTTTTGAATTTGTCACTGATAAC
>RCAB01000437.1:0-52108 GCA_003640385.1 Setaria digitata | reverse complement strand
AAAAAAAAATCAATTTTTAACTTTTCTAAATTTTTGACATTTTCGATAATCTATTTGANAATTTATTTTTATGAAAGGAAGAAACGAATAAAATCTTATTCTTTTTTATATTGAGTAGTAAAATTCCTTCATTTCATAGGTTCTACATTGTACTGATATGTTTTTTTTTTTTCACATAATATGAAATTAATCAGATTTCTGGGGTATCGAACCTGCTATTATTATCGTTGACGAAAAGATCAGGCTAAAAATACAGCACAACTTGTAAAGCGAAATGGAATAAACTTTCAAGGCATGGCATTTGATATGTCCAATATGTAAAAATTTAGGGAACAAATCTAGGTATTATTTCTAGTTCTTATAGCTGTTCTTTGTTGTTATCGGTTCAGCAATAAACTGTTCTTCCAGAATACATGCTAGTATTTTTTCCCTAGCATTCATTATCTTTCTTTCACTCAGTAGTCTTTCGGAAGTAAATAAGATAATTTGCTATATTTCATGTTATATTTTTGCAGCACATTTTAGAGCAATTTATTTTTGTTTTGTAATTTGAAATGCTCAAGTTATTAATAATTCCTAGCATTCATATCATTCACTTCTTCAATTTACGTTTTATTAAGCAATCAACTTAGTTACGCCAGTAATTATTGTCTATTTGCTAAAGTTTGTCCCTTTATAATAGGTTGATGGAAACAGTTCCAGTTTTTCTATTTCTCAACTGTAACTTATTACGAGTTCCCACTTCCCAGCGTTTGTTATTGTGAAGAACGAGTGGCAAGCATAACAAATATAAAATTGTGCTGAAACTTTTATATAATTGAAAACCGACAATGATGGAGTAAGGGAACGACAATGTCGGTATGAAAAATATAAGTAGCTCGATAGTACGGATAGTCGTCACTTTTATCAGTATTTCCTACCTGTACGCTGCCGCAGAATCTGCGGAATTAATGAAACCACCTGGTATTTTCATTCCTTTCCTTTTAATCAAAACATTTTTACTTCTTTTGTTTTTCAATTTATTGTGCAGTTAAATCACTTTGTAAACCGTATTCTAATGAAATTTAAGTAGATGCAGCATATGTGACACCAACTGACAAAATCTCATCAAAGTAAAATGCACATTTAAAAGACTACCTGGCAAGTTAGAAGCTAAAATCCATATAGACTCATTTGCTGCTTCAATATTCATCAGTATGTTAGTGTGCACTGTGAATAAACATGCTTCTGATGACTAAATAATTTCTACCTCATAATTTTTTTTCCGAACAGAAAGGAATGAGAAATAATGAGAATGTTTCAAAATTTTGTAGATGACAAGACTGGTTTTGAAATTTACTCCATTTTCGTCTTGTTTTTCATTTTCGTCATTAATTCTTAATTTCATTTAAGATCTTCTTCAATCAAAATTTGCACCTCTAATATGTTAATGAGAGATCAAATTGATTTAACTGAAAGAGATATCTTAGAGATTCAATTTTATTTCTTTTCTATGATATCAAAACAGCACTGATAATTTTAATGGTTTACTTATCTGTGCTACTCATTGCAAAAAAGCAAAATTAATTTTTTTTTTACAAATTTTAATGAATACAATGAGATTTACTTTCAGACACCATACCTCGTCGGTTCGAATGTTTTTCTTGCATGTCACTGAGTTATCAAGAACGCTGGGAGCATTTACAATACATTTATACTGCCCCCAAGGTTAATTTTTATGTAGAGCTTTAAATCTTCGCTTATAAACGAGATAAAAAACTTGCAAAGAACATTTATATTTACAGTGGAAAGCTTCTAGAGACTAATTTTTGCATTAGAATGAATAATTCATCAGTATATTTACATATCTATTACTACTGAATAAAGGTTTAATGAGAGCTATAGGAACGATTGTTGGATCCAAGCAACAACGAATGAAATCTAAGTATGATTTTTTTTTCAGAAAAAGTGAGAAAAAATGAGCACACTTGTGAATAATAATAAATAAAAGGGAAAATTTTCAAATTTATTAACCGTAAAAATCTTTATTCTAAATTTTACTGGAATTTCTCAGGGAAATTGGAAACTAAAGTAGTGCAAAGAAAGTTAAAAACATTTAAATCTTACAACGATTAAAATTTCAAAAGTCTGCTGTCAAATCAAAAGTTTAATTAAAAATAGACACCGTATTGTAAATGCGATATTCAGATGTTTACCAATCAATGTAACGAACCAAAACTTTCAAATCTCGTCCCTACTGTAATTTGTTCAACAATGTGTGTTAATTTGCTGGAGCCTGATGTTGAAGCTGGTTTGTCCGTTGCTATTTCTTGCGCACATTTCTGAGATGATCTTAATTAATTAAGCCATCTAGTTTGAACCATATATTCTAATACGCAAAGGACCAGTGTTTTTTCTCTTTTTCCTTTTTAATTAAATGAAACATTCCGAGATCGACGTTGTACGAGCACAGAAAAACCTCTTGAACTCCCATCGTATAAAAATAATCCAATATGTTGTATGAATCAAAGCACATATTTGGTATGAAAGGACAAAGTTTCGTTCTCTCAATCGAAGAAGATCCACTATTTAATGAGAGTCGGATTTTTTATCCAAAGATCGTTTTCCCCAAGTACTTTCTCAACCAAGCAGTACTGGCAGATTTGTTGAAAATTTATTTTATTCATCCTTGAGGATATTTATCAAATTTTAATTCTTTAAACTATGCCATTTTTTGAATCAAAAAACCTTTTTTTTTCAGGTGTATTTATCGGTTTTAAATTTATTCGTGGTTGTATGGACCGAGTGCTAAGAAATGGCTTCAATGAAACCGCAATGAGAACACATCGCTTTCAAATGGTGATTTTAACTTTTCACTCATTATAAAAGCTGAAGTAGAGAAACGATTTTTTCTTCAGGTGGACCAATGTCGAAGTTTGCCCCGGGCCCACCTGTACAATTTGGACCACAAACAACTCCATCCGGTATTCGGTGATGTACAGCTCTGTACGTGTTACGGTGACAGATGTAATGGTTCATCGGATACTAGCAGAAATTCTAATTACAGCATTACACTATTATTAATATGTTTCACTGCCCTACTGAGGATATGAAAACGCGGTAGTTGCATGATTTCCTTAGGACCAAATTTTCGTCATACTTGAGGCCAGATTTGTTTGTGATTGTTATGGTGATGACTGATTTTTCTCGAGCAAACCTAAGCCCCATAGTCCCGGAATAAGCAATGAGCGTCACAATTACTTTCGATACTAACATGATTGTGGGATGTTATGGTGCCTTGTTGTTGTCACAATAAATCTTTTAACTGAATTTAAAAATAAACATATCGCAGTTGCTTCCAGCACCAGAAGGTACAAGTCGGGAATGAATTACTACCTCAAGCCCGGCTCAGCCCATAGTCACAAACCCAAAGTGTCAGCTTTTTCAATTTGTTCTGTAAGAAAGTCAACAAAAGATTAATTTAAGACAAAAAATTTAAGAATTTAAGACAAAAATATTGTTGGTCATCAATATTTCCTAACAACAATAACTCTCGCAAAGGTCGATCCCGCACTCTCCCCATTGCGCAACCTGCCATCTTCCACACCCTTCATTAAATTACGCCATATGTGATCTTAGTCTTTGCCTTTTTTGTATTTCATGCCACATCGTTTTCATATCACTCTGACATGGTCGGAATCAACATATGTCACGCTGACCACATGGCTGTAATTACCCTGGTAAGGTCTAGTATAGAGGTTCTCGCTCTCTGTGACATTGTGGTTAGAGTGTCTGTTGCGAGAGAGGTACGCTTATAGTCATTCTCAAGTATCACATCATAGTGGACTTGGCGTGTTGGCGTGAGGACACTTGACGTGCGTAAAAAGTATCTGACGTGACGAGGAACTACGATTTATTCCTGCTAAACTCGCGAAAGAAGTCGCAAGGGCTACCGATCAGGCGCGGATCCCGCAATACGTCACTTTGGTGACTCGCAAAGTGGTTTTATCTCTCTTGATGTTTTGGAATAGGTTCTCTCTGCTTCTTTATGTATTGTTTCGATGGACATTTCTGGATGATTACCGGGGTACTGATATTGCTGCATTTGCCAGTAATGAGGGAATAGGCGCATTGCCTGCCTCGAGACTAATATGTGTAGAGGAGAAAGTAGTTCGATCAGGTTCCAGTTTTGGTTTTATAGAATTTTTTTCCCGTAAGATTTGATCTTTGTGGTGCATTTCCTCCTTTCTAGATCTAATTCTTTGCAGTAAGCTGGAAACCTACAGATATCGAATTATTTGGAGTAGTACAACCAAAAGGCGCAAATCGTAACATACAGTAAATGAGAATGACCTTGCTTTTGAGGAAAGCTGCTTCGGTTTGCTTTACCAAACAAATTGGATAGTGTAGCCAGAAAGATTTCTAAAGGGATCTGGATGCTTGTGTTTTCCAGCAAAGGAGATATAAACTGACAAAAGAGCGAAGTCTGGGAGTATTGGATTAAGTTGTTGGTTGTATTGGCTGATGGCAAGATTTTTCATGAGTACTCAGGAGACTGGAAATTGAAATAAAAATTCGGTATTGGTTAAAAAACAGCGCTACTATTAGACAGCGGAAAAATGTTCGAAAGCAGATAGTGACGATGTATTTTAAGAAACGCGCTGAAATCAGTAGAGGAGTTTATGCGAGCTGAGATGGGATACTTCTGTTGCTTCATTAAGATGACTGTGAATATCCAGGGAAAAGTCGAAGTCTTAATGCTTCCAACTGGTGATAGTATCACATATTAAAGAAATATTAGTGAAGATCTCTTTCGTTATACGTTCACTTCGTTCAGTGTAAAACAATTCACATTTGCAGCAGTGAAGTTGGCTGGAATAGATCGTAAACATGTGTTTATTAATATTTAAAAATATAACCGAATATTTACGAGGTAAACATTGCTTTAGAATGAAAATGGTCCATAAAGTTTTTAACAGGGAAGGTGGTCAAATTGGATAAACAGTTTATATCGGTTAGAGACAGCTAAACTATACTTAAACCTTATCCATGGAGAAATGGAAATATTTGACAAAACTAATTGCTAAAAGGAACAATGAGTTGGGTTTCTTTTTTTGAAGGCTCCTATATACCTACGAATTATCATCGGTAGAAAAAAAACATAACCAGAGAGTACAAAGAATTATGGGTACTGGTTTTCTGCGTCATTCAAATTTTGGGCTCACGAATTTTCAGACTATTAATTTTGTCAGTAGTGTTATTTCATTGTGAGGCAGGCGCAAGGCATTTTAATTCAATGACATTTTTCAAGAGAATAGCTTGGGACAAGTCGTTTGAGAGTTTTTTTTTCTTTTTTTTTTTCGATTAACGCTCATTTCGCATTTGGATGAAAATGAAAACAGCCTTCCTTTGCTACGTCAAATGTATATGTAGGGCCTTTGTAGCAAAAGAAATGCAGAGCGATCAGCAAGTTTTGGACTTTCGTTGATGTGTTTATAGAGGGACACCTGGAAACAGTAGTAATTTAAAAGTGGGGAGTTTGCTAAAGTAATTGTTGCTTTCCAGTTCTGTGGGAAGCTATGCACAAATGTTGGTGTATGGCACAAGAGATGCTATTCGAAGGTTAACACTGTTGGTTAACACTTGTAAAAGATTGGAGCTGAAATTAAACTTTGAAAATTTAGAAGAAAAATTCAGGTCTGAAACCATAATAGTTAGAAAACTCATTAAATTCAGCCATTTACAACCTCCTTTTTTATGTCTTGATGCATAACAATGCAATCTTAGTTTACGAATTTGTTCCTTTTCTTATAGAACTATTTTACCAGAACTAAATTTTGTTTTTGCTGAGCATCTCACTACTTAAAGCGATAGTGACGTTTGGAAAGTTTAGGATCCATAAAGAAATTTCATTCCCTTTATGTACAGATGTGGTCGTAATGAATGTTCCCGAATTGAATGTAAAGAGTGAAAGAACTGAGGTATGTTTGAGTGCTGTTGAACATGAGGAAGAATGATTGTCTGTGATACTGCTACGGTGTCCACCCACCTTCGCTTCGTCCTTTCGTCTTGCTCTTCGGTATTGTTATTGAAATGTAGAAGGTGATAATTAGTTTTCTTTTTACAGATGAAAACATGTCCGGAAATAATAACACTTGATAATAGTGATGGCGACGATAACGATGCACCCGCTTTAATGAGTCGAAATGTGGGAGCGACCGCTTCAATTATTCGCTCAAAGCCTCTCAGTTTCTCTGCGCTACAACCGAAGGTTGCTCTTTCTCTAGTAAATTATTTTTTACGAAAGCAATATTTAAATGATATTGATGAGGATAATGCTTTGCTTTTTCAAGGGAAGTTGAGGGAAGCTGATCAGTGTGCTTGATAAAGGTATAACAAAATTATAGGTCTATTGATTAAAAATTAGATCTCGAATAGCTATTTCGAACGAACTCATTCCTATTCTTTTTGACTAAAATTTTACGATTCATTTTGATAACTCACTAATGCACAACTTTCAATTGAAGCTAATGAACTGTTATTTGTTGATGGAGAGAAGAAAAGAATTATGCCGTTTTTTAAGTTACAGAGATCTGTAGTCGATAAACAACCACCACATATTACGACTTTCACCCCATCACAGTTTTGTGAGGTTAATGCCTTGGGAACTTCTGCTACATTGATATTGCAAGGAACCTCTTCGTTATCCGCACATCCCAAGTACCTACGTTTGGAACCACGGGACCTAACCGTATCGAATTCGGGAATTGATAATATCTGTACAATTTCGTCATCACTACGTAAAGAAAATAGTCTGGATTCTTATTGTTTTGAGAGCTACGATCCAAAAGCACCACCATTTGAAGCGCAACAGTTCATTGCTAAATTTCGGGTAAGTCATTCTAAGTAAATTCTCTTGTGAAGTTTTAAGAAAGTTCAAATGGTTACAAGATATGATCGTAAGTGTCCGTTTCTGTTATGCCCTTCTATATCAGTACGCTCATTATACTTTATCATTAGATAAGTTGCTTTTTCCGTTCATTTTCTCAAGCTTTCATTTTCCAGTGTTCCGTCGGGAAATGCCGAATGACACTTTCAAATAACGTAAGTTTCATGTTTCATCTGTGGGCACATTTAACAGAGTTCAGTTGCGGCAATGGTATTAATTGTCCTAGAGAAATGCATCGATTCTGCCGTTGTCCACAATGCCTGCATTTATTCCCTACTCCTTATCGCCTTCAGATCCATTATGATAATGTCCACAGTGCGACGCCATCCTCCTCCACATGTAAAATATGCGAAATCACTGTTGAGGAGGCATGTTTCTAATCTTTTTATCATTTCTGCATATCATATTACGACTATGCAAAGTCACATAAATCATTTCTCATCACTTATGTTCAAATATAACACTTCTAAGACACCTGTAAGACAATTTTCATTAATGCAATTTATAGACATTAATCTTAAATTTCAAATGTAACTTAAACAGATAATTTAATCTCACTGGAAGTAAATTATTTAACCATCCCATTACTTCGTATGAAATGCCGTGAAAGCTACTTTGAGGAATCTTTTAGGAAGTTAGAAACTTTTTGTGTCCTTATCTTGAATTGATTATAAGCAAAAACAAACATTTCACATAATACTTCACTTCTGTGTTCCATTTGCTGTTTCTTCTTTTTTCTAAAGCTGATTTTTATCACATTAAACACCATAAATTTATAATTTCAGAATAAACACCATCAGATTCATGGCGATTTCGATGCCCCATTTCATTGCAAGAAATGTCGGTATAGGACTTCAATAAGAACCCATTTTATAGATCACTTTGTTCGATTCCATTCAAATACGCGTAGTTTATTGTGTCCATTTTGTCTTTTTTGTTATGTCATACCGAGAGACAACACATCATCTGTGATATGTGAGCGCGAATATGTCAAGCATTTTCTGCTTCACCAGGAAGGTAATCCTCATAAGACGTGTAATTTTGTTATTTGGTTTTGATTATAGATTTTTACTTATTAAGGTGGTATTGGTCACAGAGCCTTAGATGAAATTGTAATTGGTGAAGTAATGCGATCGTTCTTTCCGTTTTAGAAAACTACAACTGTGACCAGTGTTCGCTAAAATTTATACGACATACTGATAAAATCGCTCATCGGAGAGAACACACACAACCAAACTTAAAATGGATTTCAAAAACTATCCAAGTACGCACCAGACGAAAGGTAAAATATTAAAGTTGATATCTTTTACATTAAATCTTAAGCTGTTAAAAAATATTCAGAGGCTAAAAGAAAAATTTTCCCCGATAGTGAAGTATACGTAGATTTACAAGACAGCAAAGTACTCTTGGTTTTTCAGGGTCGCAAATTGTGGTCAAAAAAAAAATGGAAATGTGTAGAATGTAATCAAGAGCTAAATAATGTTTGCGACCATTTTAAGCGCATGTATTATTGTTCTGATTGCGGTCACCGCACTAACTGTTACAACGCATCACAGCAGCACAAATTTATCAATTGTAAAAAGGAACGAGGAGGGATGACAAGGCAAATATCTTACAAGCATAGTATAAATGTAACGCAACTATTACAATAACTATATGAAATATGTTGAATAATTTATGCTTACTGATTCTTTAATAATTTCGGCTTTTACTTATTGCGTTCTTTATATAATAACCTCTATGTAACATTTCCATGTTAAATAAATTTGGCTGTTTGTATATTTTTATTTCAGAGCTCAGTTGTTATCATCACTAGTGGTTTGTAATCGCTGTAAACGTGCATCGTGTATTGAACGAGATATTCTGAATCATGTGCGTAACTGTAGCGGAGGACGTTGTGTTGTTATTAATTTGAAGCAGGAGAGGAGCAACATCGTCAGCCACTATAATGATGAATTGGAGGTTTAGCCGCTATGTCTTTTCCTATTTTGCTTTATGCAAGGCTTCAAAAATATTTGTAGTCTTAAAAAATCTTGGGCAATTTAAGACTGCTTTTTAGTTACTTATATCATTAATGTCGATATTGTGCGAAATTCTCGTTGTGTGAAGACTGATTTAGTTTCCAATTTTTTTTTCTTTATTTTTTACAGTTCATTCAATATTTCCGCAGTACTGCAGTGACGGTCCCATTCTGTGCATTTTAAAGTGTCGTACTTTTTAATTTCAAGAATGACCGCTAAAAAAAGATTGACTTTGTACATTGGTATCATTAAATTGAGTTTATCAGGCAATTTCTCTTGATATTTTGAATCTTTTCGTTCTTACAGATGAAAATTTTTGCTCTGCGTCCCCAAGAAGAAGTCAGAAGGCCTGATCATGGTGACATTGCACCTAATTTATACAATTTTTTACGACGAGATCAAAATTCTTTATCACCTTCTCTTGTCGAAGCGAATATAGAACTGAACAACGCACGTCTACATATTTTGTGAGATTTTTGTTTAAATACAGAAAGTTTAAATGCACAAACTGTAAGGTATTTGTAAATCCATCTAGTTGTCATGTATTTTGTTGCTGTTACGAATATCTGATTACTTAATATCTAGGATTTTAGGATGCCTGTCAAACTCAGTTAAATAGAACAAGATAAAAGCCTAGCTGCATCTTTTGTAACTACCAATTTATGAAGAGCATAGTATAAATCATATATTTATGGATCTGCTTTTCTTTCTATCTATACATTTCTCTGGGAGATCCTCTGTGGAAGAGTAAGAATGAAATTTTTGCAGGAGGAGAATTTGTCCAAGGCCGAAATTTTCTTTTGCCGATATACTCGGATGTTCTTGATTATCTCCTGTTTTCCTTGACTTTTAATCAGATGCGTGTTACTCACAGGTATTTCTAATTATTGTGAGAAAAACTTGATATTCTAACAGCAGCTTTTCATCTTTTTCTCTTACATTAGTTTTTTTAATAATAAGGTGATAGGAATTACTGATTACTTCATCAAGCATTAATTTCGTAGGCGGACCTCAATGTCAGTGATGCTTTCGTGCCTTACTGCCTTAAATTTAAAATGGACCTCTTTCACTACACTTTAATTTTTATGAATTTCTTTATAGACGGAAAAATTTTTGCCACAAATATTCATGATCATTTCTGATACTTTTGAACATTACATCTTTTTCCCTGTGTTTGGCATCAGTTGTGTCGTCTAAAGTGGTTAATTTGACAATGTATAAAATCTTTTTTCTTCTAATTTCAGACATTCCGCTTTTGTTCTCCGTCACTGTATTTCTTTCTTTGTGATGAGAGTAAAAGTTCAACAATTTTTGTGCTGCGGTTAACTGATATTTAGTTTGTTGGTTTCTTTTCAATTATTATACTTTCAGTAAATGCAATGTTATACATTGAAATTTGTTCATTTTAGTTGCTATTTTCACTACTTCTTTTCTCATTTATTATCTTTTACGACCAAAATCGAAATCAGCATGAAAGATGAATTATTACCATTATGATGTTTATAGCTGTGAAAGGAAAATGCCGAATCCAGACAAGTTGTTTGGAAACAATAATCTAATAAAATGGTTTGAGTAAAAACTCAAAATCATTAGCCCTATGTTGCATCTTCATGATTACTGGTTGAAGATATTAGCTATTCAAGCGTCGAAAATTTAAAAAATAGGTCGATTCAGAATATTTGTCTTCTTGTATTTCATATTTCTTAGACATTTCAAGAACCTATTTTCTAAGCACTTCAAAATTGGACTAAGGATAATGGAACACTGTGGTGAACTGATTTTTCAAATTTTTTAGACAGTTTTGAAATGAAACAAAGCATAACAATCCAACTGAAGGTGTTTACCTAATAAAGGATAATTTCTGTGGTAGAGAAATTTGTTGCGAGAGTTTTAGTTTTCTTATAAATTTTTATTCACAATTTTCTTTGAAGAATAAAGCTAAGCTTGCTTCGCTGTAAAGTAACATCCTTCTCGACGGGTATGAAGAGTTATGGCTCCGTGTTATTCTCTGATGAGATGTGTGCTCTGTTTTCTTCCATGTTTTAAAAGCTTTTGCTAAGAGTAAAGATTTTAGGGACATGAAGGGAACGAAGGAGAGGTGAGGATTGAATTGAAATACACACCTTACTAAGGATTATAGAAGAATGTCTTCGGTGAGTTGTTCAAATAAAAGCCTTAAACGTACGTGAGTAGGAAGAGGATTACGGCTGACTGTTTCGGAAGTTTCTAATCATTATTGGTGAGAGAGAAGTGAAGTTAACAACAGTGTTTCAGAAAATTAGTGGGAGATATTTAATGGACAAGTGACTTGAGCGATTTAGAAAGATTGGCAATATTTAACTGTGGTGAAATCAGTAATGAATGCTGATCACACATGATGGGACGATAAAGTTCTGATGACATTATACACAGAAAAGAAGTGACTGTGCAGAAATGAAGTTGACTGAGACAGAGCCATTTCGAATGATGAATTCCAGTGGTGAGTCATGTACATCTTCGACTTTTGTGGAATCTATGTGAACCTGATTTACCAGTGGTTCTTTATCCCCGATTAGATGCTTTTAAGCAGGAGCGGTTCATCTTCCACCTCACTGTGCTTTGTAATTTGGTCTACATTTTGTTAAATTACGACAAATTGTTGACAAATCGAAAAAAAAACTAATGGATTTGTTTTAAAACAAAGGGCTTTCCATCCGTTCCATCAGCACTACGATATCTGATGCGGAAATCGCTGCTTTTTTGTAAAACAACCCTCTAATCTCATATTTTACTTTTCCCTTCTTTAAACTTAGAATAATTTACCATAGGAGCTATTTTGTTAAGACTCTGTTAATTCAGTTAGTTACTAACTGTGATATTCTGTCATACATCTGTTTCGTCGATGGATACCTGTCGAGATACGTGTTCTTCCCGCGATCCGCCAATGAGTTGAAAAATGTGTAAGTCATCAAATCAACCCATGTAATCTGAAACACATTAGCGTAGTTGATAACAAAAACATAAGAAAGTTCTCGTCTTCTAAATCAGTATGGACTAACAACAGTTAGGCAAAATAAACATCAAAAGGTGCCCAGCTTTAAAAAAAAAAAGTGGTTCCAGTACGATACATACTAATTCTAGTTCCTGTTTTTAGCAAAATTCGTCAAATTTGTCAAAAGTTGCAGATAATGAATTCACAATATTACTGAGTCCTAATTTTCAAAAAACATTACTTGAAATTCAGTCCCAAATCCAATATATATTGATGCTAGCTAAATAAGGAACTGTAGTAGGCTGTCGTTATTACATCCATAGACCCGAAAAGTAAAGCTTGAGCTTCAAGGATCAAATCAGCATGCAGTTTTATCAGGAATGAGGGAATCTATATGTGCACATAATATATGATATATTTTGTTCCTTTATCTATCAATTTTCGTGAAACTCATCAGGTTGTAAGGCTTAATTGTTTAAATTTAATTGTACGTTCAGACGTATTATGATCAAAACGTCCATAATAAAAAAATGAAGTTCGGATTGTTGAATTATATTTAATTTTACCTTTTCTCCGACTAGATAGGAAGTATTGTTGTCAGTCAGTTGTTTGTCAATAATGGCTGCAACGCGATTGCAAACTTTTTCAAGTTCTGTATCATCTGTCACAAACTGGAATTATTTCAAACATTAATGATGATAGAACGTTCATAATAAAAGAATGAAGTTTCTAACTATATTAAATCAGTATTAACCAAAAAACAATCAGTAAAATGAGTCAGGAAAGACATCCAGCTTTGATTTGCATTTGTTTTTTACTTTTAGCAAAATTTTGGCTAAAATTGTTGGAAGTTAGGAATTTATAATTTTAAGGACTATTAAATTTCAGAATATACAACTATGTTAAACTAAAAAAATTTCAATATATGTAAAATTGATGTCAGCTAAATATGAGACTGACATTGGCAATACTGTCGTTATCACCATCCGTAGACCCAAAAAGTAAAACTTGAGCTTCAAGGAGCAAATCAGCAAACATATCGAGCAAAGAATCTGATACCGCAGTTTCTCCAGACAATCCTATGAACTGCTTTATAATTAGCAAATTTGGTCAGAGTATTGTCAAGTGATCAAACCCTATTTGCTTTATACCTCGCCAGTGCATATCATCTAGAGGAATGCTAATAAATTCGACTCAAGTCTATTAAATAAATAGTCATCAAATTTCCTAAAAGAAGTCCCACCTTTAAATAATAAAAATGAGATGAGTAATTAAAAGGCTGAAGTCACATCAATGAAACTTACCGAACCTCCATGCTAAGTGACGACAAACGGCAGTTTGTCCACTTAACTTGACACCGTCCACTTCAAGTATTGGTAATGTCCCTAGTGGAGTTTCTGCAAATTGTTTTAGAAGTTTCTTTCTTTTTGTATCTTAACGATCTCTGAACTAAGTCCACTTAATGGATATAAAACAAATATAAGACTGAATGAATATAAGATCAGTAGTGTGGGATTTCACTGCACCTTACTCTCCTCTCACTTCCAATTTTTCTTTTTCTGTTGCTTAAGTCACTAAAAAATTAACCGCTTTTAATAGCATCCAAGTGTTCCTCTCGATTAATATTAATATCTTCGTATGGGACGTTTGCTACCTTGAACATCAGCTTTGCCAATTTACCGTTTTCTTTGTCATTGAAATTGTACAGTTTAAATTTCGGTACGAGGAAATCGATGGTCATGGATGCGATTTGTTTTAGCTACAAAAGCTATTAAGACTAAGCAAAACTGATTAATAAATGCGACAATATCACAGGCATAACGATTATGGCAATGACAGCATTGTTAATAAGATTATTCATTCACTCTCTGTTAAGAAAACATAAAACTTAATTTTTTAACTGCCGGGAAACAAACGTCCTTTTCAGTTAGAAATGTATAAAGAGTAACTCTTCTGACGACTAAATTTAGTAAAACTCTTTCACATATTCGACTGTAAATCGTAAATTGTGCGATTCAAATGTAGAAATAAATTTAATTTAATTAAAAAAAAAATTGAATTTCCATTCTCTAACTCAAAGTTAACTTGTTACAAGATGTGAAGAAAACATTTCATTTTTTCTTGGTTTATTTTTTTGATCTGAGCATTCACTGAAGACCATATATATGACGACTTCCGAAACTTAAAATTTTTTACCTCGATAATAGCAGATTTCTTAAAATGGTGCATTAATTTGCTTGCGAATATCCAAATTAAAAGTCTTCACTGCATGAAAAATCAAAATGTTTAATTCCTTTCCTCCTTCTTCTCCTACTAATTCAAGAATTGATGAAAAGCAAAGTAATCTTTGTTGTTCCACTTAAACAAACACAAAGTACTTCAGCTTCGCTAATAAAGTTGGTGACGTAATTAGGCCTAATGTGTTGTCATTTCCACAAATAACTTCCAGACCAATATTTCTAGAAACCCACACAATTTCAAAAAACACTTAAAAAGAACTTTCGCCACTTGAAATTCCCCGTTAAAACGTTGCACTGTTGGTATTGTAATTTAATTAATCAATCACCGTGTGAAGAACACAAGGAAATACTGCTCGGATTCTAGCCTAAGATCTAGTTGTGAGAACTTGACACTGGGAATCACTTGGATCAGACTGGAAGCTGATTTTGCACTGACAGACAGTGCCAGAATGCGAGGCGATAGTCAGGTGGGACAGAAGTTCAAGCGTCAGATTCGAAGTGAAACAAGTGAATGATTGAGGGGAAGAAAAATCGATAAAAGATCGAAATGAAATATGTGGCAGTGATTCTGATAGGACGAAGTGGTATCGATCACCAGGCAGACGGCTCACGCTAAGCACAGATGGAATCGATCGTTCTGCTTCGATGTCGTCAGTGAGAGACGACAGGCGACAGGTACCTTCCGCCCAACGTAGTATTCGACTGACGGGAAGGACAGTCGCTTGGGGCAAGCATGCAGGCTGCTTGGGTCGGCCAATAGGTCCAAGCCCAATGACCGGATCAACCGAAAAAGGGATCAAACGAGCAGGAGGAAGAAATTTCAGAGAAGATTAAGAATATGGCGCTTTTGTTCAATAATTAGCAGTATCTTGGACGTGTAAAGCAAGCTGATCAAGGTAACTAGACTTATTAGAATCAGTCTTTTCTACAGTCCAGTTAGAGCGGACTGGTTTCACAAATCAAACATCATCTGGCTAATGTGGTGAATGAGCATAGTAACAAATAGTTTTTATTAGAGGCTAGGAAAAAAGGTGTCAGAAGATTTTGAAACTCGAAATACACATTATATTTATTTAAAAAAATACATTCTTTAAAGCTTACGGCGACAACAAGTATCGGCTGTAAATTATGTCATTAAAATGTGTAGCAAGCTAAGAGCAATCAAAATGAACTACTAGAAGTCAAAAAGAGGTCTTGCTCTTATTATGCAATGCCGAAAAGACTAAATGATATTGTTTAAAAGCACATCAAGCATAACTCCAGTATAATCGGTAGTATTATATGATTACTTTAACATATGGTTTGAGAGAGCTGAGCTGTTAAAACAATTGTGCGATTTTTAAACAAAAGTCAGAAAACCCACAGTTACAGTTCTTTGATGTGTAATTTGTTTATAGAAACGGGCACCACGAATACAAGGAACAGTAAACAACGGAACTTTTTAGATTTATAAGTGCCAAGTAAGCATGGATCTTTTTTTTTATCACATATGTTCTCTAAAAACCAAATTTAAGTATCTAAAAATTTCAAAACATCATAGCTAAGTGGATCTCAGCATTAGATTTGTGCGTAACTTCCAGGATTGAACTATCAGTAACGATTTTGTCGAAAACTTTCAAACATTTAATGTGAGTAAAAAAGAAAAATGAACAAATGTTGAACTGTTGAAAGGAGAAGCAAAAAAGGACTAGATTAGAAAGCATGAGCTTACAGCAACTTTTTGGCATTCCCAGATTGTTAATTGAACAGGAGGATTTTATGAAAATTTAAAAATGCATTAAGTGGGAAAGTAACCTTCTTGCCTTATTTCTTAATTTGTTTTGAAAAGGTAAAAACTAGATTTCGATTTCTTTTAAACCAGTGAACTGAAATTAGACTCGCTATTAAGGTAAATAATTTGAAGTATATTAAGATAGAAAGGACTTATTGGGAAAAGTTGCCTAGTAAAATCTTGAAGCGCATGAAAAAGGGAAAAAATCGAAAATTATGAATAAAAAATCACGAACTGTCCTTCACAAACAAATTTCAAATCATCCAACTTATCTCTAATTCAAAATTTCGCCACTGATTAGCGTGTTATCATTGATGAAATTCCATACATTTAAAGTTCATATTAAATCATAAATCAACATAATCTTTTATAACGTCGAATAAAGCCTTAAGTTAAATTCTCAAGAACTATGAATAGTGTTGTTTGCTCTGTAGTAGAAACAAATATTTATGAAGCAAAGAAAAGATCGTCGACAGAGGGTAGATGTAAATGTGTTAAAATCCAAATGACGCGCTTCATCCATCGCCTTTATAGCTATGACAACCTCCAAAAAAAATCTGTGTGTTAAAAGAAGGTGACAAAAAGTCAGACCATCGAACTGTTCAAGCTATTAAAACTGCCGTAAATTCATAATCGAGCTTTCACTTCTTTATCAATGATTAGTGATGAAAGCTCCTTTATTGAAGATTGCTACAAAATGCGAGAGGATTTGTGCAGATTGATACCTTATTACTACATCATTTCAACAATTCATGACTATTCTATAAAATATATCATTAAACTGTAAATCTTTAATTGACTACCGATAATTCGACTAAAGTAACAATGAACAAGCTTCTTGTTAGATAATCGAAGATTTTAAATAACTGGTGTTATTATCATCTAGCAATTTATCGTCTAAAATGTACAAATAATAGATGCACTTCAAAATTTTGCATTATGAAATTATCACTCCCCATATAAATTGTAGCAAATTATCACTTCTTTTAACCATAAACAAGCGACTTACTTTGCAATAACTGATAAGTTAAGAGCAATATTAGGAACATTGGGACTATGTCCTGAAAGATTCTTAACGCGAAAGTGATGAAAAACTCCAAACAAATCTTTTAATCTGCAGTTCCGCCAAAAGGTTTGATCAGCAAGAAACAAAAAAAAGGAAAATTAAATGTTAGCGATTGTATTAAGTAACGTGAATTTGTTAGTCAAAGTAAAATCATTCAATTTGAAATTATTCAAGTGTTTAAGTGAGGAAACATTTGAACTGAATAAGAGATTTTTTTCAGAAATCATTTCAGAAAAATTTTTCTAGAAAAAAATATGCAAGTGTAATGGTTTTATCTGGAAATCAGTGTTGTCTTGATGGCTATCGCTGATATTTCTTAATATCCTACTGCCGTGTGGAAAATGAATTCAGAAGGCACAAATTTTCAGATTCTTCAATTTCTAATCAGATTGCATATTGATAATTTAAGGTAGCAATGTAAGCAATTTAATTTCTTTCTTATTTTCTAATTTTTTGTTATCAATTCTGAGTATTTACTTAAAGCGGTTGGCATGGTTATTTGTTATAAACATAATAGATAATATGAAATTTATTTATTGGATTTGATGTGCTTGGAAGCATTTTTTTTTTTTTTTTGAGGTAACTGTTTAACAAAGGAAGTGGTTAAAATTATTCGTTGTTGAGCGTTAAAAATAACGAGAAAGAAAAATAATTCTAATTAAATTTATGAATTTATGAGAGGAATCAATTCGAAAAACAAGATCTAAGGAAACAAAGCAGATGTTTATTCAATTTTAATAACTACGACTGACGTAAATTTTTTAAAAGTTCTCGAGAACTTGATTTTCTTTTTTTTTTCAACTTTGAAGTAAAAGATAATATCAGTACTTCGGTCTCGTATCAAACTGAAACAAAGTAGTAATAATAATGTCATTATCACGGTTAATAGAAAATACTGATTGTCGGACTTGCTAACTATCCCACCGATTATTAGAATTACTAATTACCACTGCTGGTTATTACAATAAATAATAATTATAGCAATTTTTTATACAAATGAAAATCTTTCCACACTTAATGGAAGCATAAGTGTAGCCCTAAGTATCTTCCACTGATCTTTTTCTCGGATGCAAGGAATGGCTGTCAGAATCAATATTAACTAAAGATATTAAGTTGCAATAGTTGGGTATATATTCGAAAGTGAAGGACTGCTGTTTGTATACTCCAAATTTCTTCACTTTCCTGTGGGCATTACTGATGATGGTGAGTTTTTGCTGGGGTGGGGCGGGCTATACAGCAAGTGGCCACAGTTAAGGCTTCGAGTATGCTAGCTCTGAGGTCTAGGGAAATTCACAACAGATGCTTCATAAACATAAATGTTAAAGTGCATCTAACATCTAAGGATTTTACGAGAAAAAGGGCAGCTAGATTACCTTTTAATAGTTTACGTAATAATTTATTAGTAGAATGATTCTCAAGGTATAATAGCTAAATAAGGTGCGAAGGACACACTGCGAGTTTTCCACACTTTAGTGTCTTTTAATTCTCTCCAGTGTTGAATCGGTTATATTTATTGATGATTTTCCATCTTTCATTTCGATCTCTGCGCTAATTAGACTGGAATTGCTTATAATTGTGATACTTTGTTATTTGGCTAGCTTAATGGACATCTTCAAGGTAAAAGGGATGACAGATAAAGGTGGAATTGGTGCCCAGCAGTATCAAATACCGCCACCGAAAACGCAGGGCGCTGCCACAGGAGGTCAGCAACTTTCTGCTACTGCCACACAATTTGTGGACAAAATCGATCCATTTTCTAAAAGGTACGAATTTCCGTACTGCTTTAAAAATATTTTTGGCTATAACTTTTTTGCACGTCTTTCATCCAAGAGTTTTCCAGTGGAATGCTATAGGCAAAATTTTATATTTCTCACTAAAAGAACGACGAATGCTTTATAGAGGAACTAGTAAACGTCGAAGAAGATTGGTTAATAGCAGTAGATATCATCCCGATAGTGAGCCTGAACTTACTCAGCTACCACTGATTAAAGGTAGGCTTCTTTTGAATTTTAAAAACTGTTTCCGTGTTGTTATGATTGGAGTTTATGAGTTTTCAAAAATGGCCATTTATTTGTAAGATTTGATAAAATGAGATATTTTCGGGTGTGATTCTCAAGCCGTTTTTATTCCCAAAGCCAGTATTCTTAGTGCTTCATCAAACGGAGGCTTCAGGGCTTCAGTAATCGAAGCCGAACTCACCGATTCAAATCGAATGCGGTCAGTAGGGACAAAATTATATTGATTCAAAATTTATTTATTCGTCAAAACTACTAATAGGACGATCATTTAATCCGAAGTTCAGTTCAGTAAGTTCGTAAATCTTTCATATGCTTGCAAACAATTACCATCATTTCCATGTCTTTGTGATACTTTCATATAGTTGCGTACTGCATCGTCATTTTGAAGCGTGGAATATCTGTAATTTTTTTGTTCATGAATTCTCTCTGATTGGGCATTTTACAGTTGATGTTTCTCTATCATAAAATTTTGATGAGTCAGACAAACTGTGAGCTTAAACCAGAGATTAACCATCGTATGAAATGTCTATATTGAAATTACTTCTACTATAATTCTATACTGAACTTCTTTCATTGAAAATAGTTATTTTGCTTTCTGAAATTGATACCAACATGTGTCTTCTTATAGTGTAGCTCGTATGGTTTTTATGGGCTGGATTTAGCATTCTGGGGATCGCTTTTTATAGTGAATCCGAAGTTTATTCCGGAAACAGGAAATTTCAATTCTCACTTCAGTATATTAAAACATGCAGTTAGTTGGAATGCACATATTTTAAATGTTTGGATATTGATTTCTGAGCAGTTCAGAATACTTTAGCTTTGTTTCTTTTTGTTGAAGAAAAAAAAATTTCAATTCTCACTTCAATATATTAAAACATGCAGTTAGTTGAAATGCATATATTTTAAATGTTTGGAGAACTCTTCCTGCATCTTTCATAGTTTAATTAAGGTTCGCATCGTTTGGCTGCAACTTTCGTAAAATTTGTGCCGATTGCTGACATTTTTTTCTAGTGTATAAATCTAAGCCGATAATAATAAAAACTAAACGAAAAACTCAAAACTCTTTTGAAATTCTTCGTCTTTCTTACTGCGTGGATGTGATCATTATATTAACTGTACAAGAACACATTAGTGATATGAACTGTTAAAGAATTGAGAAAGAAGGATATTTTGTTTGCTGGTGAGACTGTGAAATTTACGCAAGAGCACCAGTTTGGAAAGTTAATTCTTTTTTGTTTTCGTGAACAGAGTATTCTGACCTGCCCAATAATAGCGTATTGTATTTGCGTGCATGCGAATTCCATTTTTCTGGTGTGAAGTGAAGGAAAAAAAAAAGGTGAGTATTTCAATAACGTATTATACAAGAAGGTGAAAACAAGGAAGAACAGACAGAGTGCCTGACAAGAACTTACATTACTACTTCAGAATAAGCTGTTTTAATGCTAGCGTAATTTTGTTCTGACTCTTGTTGCTATTCCTCATTTTCGTGCACCCTTATCATTGTTAGGTCATTGTAAAATAGAAAAAATATGTGTACGCCAAAGCCGAACATAGGTGACTATATTGGTGGATTGTTGATCCACACAGATTAAGTGTGACATTCATCGAATTTGTTGAGCCTTCAAAAACAAACAATAAGCAGATGGAAAGAAGAGAAATTAAGTTCTGAAAGGAGAGAAGGTAAACAGTGTCAGCTCAATGTTGCTTACGATGCTAAAATGCGAAGTTAAAGAGATGATTGCAGGAATTGGAATGGAACAAGCTGTAAGACTAATGATAATTTTTTGAACTTCTGGCAAAGTAATTGAGTGTGTTACAGCATTATCAAATTACCGTTGTAGATGCACCAACAGTGGAACAGTCATCACTCGTTATCCAGAAGTTGCAGCAATGTCAAAAAATATTTGATTTTTACGATCCGGTAGCTCAACTTAAAAGTAAAGAGGTATTTTTCTGAAGTTGCGAATTATATTGGAAATCTCTGGAAGTATTATGTTTCTTTAAATTTTGGAAATATTAGTAAGTACCAGAAGTTCTTACCCAATTTAGCTTCTATTATCAAGAGGGAAGTCGTGTAATATGGAGTGTTTTTTTTCTTTCTTTTTTTTTTTTTTTTTTTTTTTTTTGTGAAAGATTGCCGAATTCAGATAAAGCGCGCTGCTTTAAATGAGCTGATAGATCATATCACAACTGTAAAAGGTGCTATAACAGAATCAATATACCCAGAAGTGATTAAAATGGTTTCGAAAAATATATTCCGTGTGTTGCCGCCGTCGGATAATTCAGAATTTGATCCGGAAGAGGATGAACCAACTCTGGAAGTTTCTTGGCCCCATTTGCAGGCGTGTATTCTTTTTTCTGTTCTGCTTTAACAGTTTCTTAGCTAACTCCTTGGCATTTCCAAATCAGTTTTTCGAATAAATCATGTCCAGACTACCGGGAAACAACGAAAATTTTATAACAGCATATTCATTAAAAATATTTTTTTTTTTTTGATAATATTCACAATATTCTAGTTTTGGTTTCGGAATTAGAAAGTTATATGATTGAAGATGTAAAAGAAATGGAGTTTTCTGCCATTAACTTTTAGCCAATGAATTTATTAATTCAATAGTTTGAGTAATACATCTTTTGCAATAGGACATTCGATTAGATTAAGTTTGGTTAAGTCTAATTTACTTCCTCTACACATCTCCTTGCTATCCTTTACATCAAAGTTTTTCTTCATTATTTCAGCTCGTATATGAACTTTTTCTGCGATTTCTTGAATCACCTGATTTTCAAGCTGCAGTGGGTAAAAAGTATATTGATCAGCGTTTTGTACTCAATGTTGGTTTCTCACCTGTTATATTTTTTTCCCGAAATTTAATTTTTAAGCTGAAGGAGAGATTTTACAAGAGGTTTTTTAAAACCTTATTCTCCAGTACATAGGATTAATCTAAATTTTTGGAAAGTTGTTTGTTTCATCAGTTGAAGTGGGTCGCGATGTCAGCGGCACAGTTCAATGCTTATTTACTTACGTGAGATAGTGTCGTAAAGCTATAGGTGCAAAAAGGAGTTCCCAATATTAATAAGAAATAGTTTTAACCTAAAAAAAATATTACGATCTTTGCGATTTATTTTTATGAATGAATTTTTAGCTGTTAGATCTGTTTGATTCGGAAGATCCTCGTGAGAGAGATTTCCTAAAGACAGTTTTACATCGTATTTATGGGAAGTTTCTTGGATTACGCGCTTTCATAAGGAAGCAGATTAATAATATGTTCTTGTCGTAAGTTTTATTTGGTTGTTGTTTTATCCATTTCTAAAACGTTGTTCCATATACTCTGGCAAAATTAAATAATGAGAAATCGTTTTGTTTAATAGTTCAGTTTATCATTTGACGTTACTTTAACATTCATTATTTTCTGTTTCAGTTTTGTTTTCGAAACGGATTCATTTAATGGTGTTGGTGAATTACTAGAAATTCTAGGGAGGTAAATTACTTTATTAAATTGTTGTTTTTGGGGACTCTAATTTCTGTCTTTTGATTATGTGCTTCTTTATCTACTGCCTTTGCAGCATTATAAATGGTTTTGCTTTACCACTGAAACAAGAACATAAAGTGTTTCTTGTGAAAGTACTTCTCCCACTCCACAAACCACGTTGCTTAAGCTTGTATCATGCTCAGGTTGGTGATGGTTTAAATTTTCTAACATATGTTATGATTACATTATTTTTGTGCATTATATGTATTCATAAAAATAATTGCTAACATTAGTTCTCTAAAGAGCTACAGAAAAATCTACATTTTTGTTGCGAATTTTCCAGCTCGCTTATTGTGTCGTACAGTTCATTGAAAAAGATTCAACATTGACACCGCAAGTTTTTGATGCTCTGCTCAAATTTTGGCCGAGAACATGTAGCGCAAAGGAAGTAAGTCATTACTTTGGAACAAATTTCACTGTGGAATTAAAAAGTTCTCTTCTCATATTCCTTTAAGCTGAGGTTATGACTTAAAAAGACTTTTTTTTTTCACTGTTTTAGGTTATGTTCTTGGGTGAAGTTGAAGAAATTCTCGATATCATCGAGCCGGAACAGTTTAAAAAAATTATCGAACCGTTGTTCAAGCAGCTCGCGAAATGCGTTTCTAGCCCTCATTTTCAAGTATCATCTTTTTTTTTTTTAATTGTGGTAGTCATTTCTGTTTTTGTCAAAGCATATTTTCAGGTAGCAGAAAGAGCGCTGTATTTTTGGAATAACGAATATATCTTATCCCTTATTGAAGAAAACAGCAGTCAGGTGAGTCTTATTTTACCATATTGACTCGCTATAGAAAGATATATGATTCTCTCTTCCTACCCCCGCATATTATTGTTTGAGCTTGATTCATTTAAGTTAGTGTCCTTTTTTTTTGTTCAAATAATTCAGTTATTTCTAAATATTAGAATATTGTGGATATGTGGTATATTATTTCGCTTTTTCTTGTTTTTTTTTATCTTTTTTTTTCTTTTTCTTTTTCTTATATACTTCATATTTTTAACTGCTGTCAAAGGAGTTCCGTGACGTTCTTTTTTAAAGTCCAGAGTATGAATAACGAGGTCGTTGATTTTTTATTCCCCATGAGTGTATAGGTAATGCCAATAATGTTCCCTGCCTTATATCGGATAAGCAAAGAACACTGGAATCAAACAATTGTGGCGCTTGTTTATAACGTTCTCAAAACATTCATGGAAATGAATGGAAAACTGTTTGATGAACTGACTGCAAATTATAAACTCGAGAGGCAAAAGTGGGTTATTCTCGATTTTTGATTGTTTGTTCATGATTATTGTTTTTAGAGCTTCATCATTTCACATTTGCATTTTTTCATGCTTTTTTCTTCCTCAATTTCCTTTTATTCTAGTTAAACGAATTTCGATGTCGTTTTGTTTTCGATATACATCGATAAATTTTTTAACATTGTAGATTCATATTTTATACAATTAAAGCTGCTGGTTTCTTCATTCTTTGCAGTTTCAGAGAAAAGAAGAAAGAAAAGGAACGTGAAGATTTATGGAAACGTTTAGCTGCAGTTGAGCTTAATCCTCCGAAAGATAGAGATCCACGTATACTGAGCAAGACACCGTTAACAAATTTCACCGTGAGACGCGAATTACCTTCTGGGCATGGATTAATTGTCCCATCAAACTCTGTCGTAGATAAATCTCCAAATTTTAGCAAAAGGTAAGTAAATTTTCTTGAATGAAGTTATCTCACACTTCTTGGCCCTTCTGAATCTTTTGCTTTCGTTTTAGTTACTCCAGGGATTTTATTCATCTTGATAATAAGCTGAAATTGTTTTTTTTTTTTTCATCGTTTAACGATATCATTTATTTTAAACTTTAGACATTCAAGTTGTTTTTCCATTTCAGCATGATGCATGTCGTATTGGCAGTTGTTCATGATGAAAAAATGATGAGATAATCGCACATAAATTTTAAATTATATTCAGATCATCTTTCATGCCTACTACCTTACAAAATTTCAGGTCAGGTACTGGAACAAACAGCGCCTCCGTTAGAAAGTGATAATCGCCTTATGTGATTGGTATTTTATGATTTATTAAACAGTCGGCTTGATTGCATGCTTGTTGGGTAAATTGTGCTATTTCGTTGATATTGATAACGATTTTTTTTTTCTGTATAAGGGTATGGGTTAATCGAGTATCCCTGCTATGTGAAGATATCTTCAAAAGATTTTGCTTCTTTTACTCCAGTCGAAAAAAAAAGATGTTTTGAAACTTCTTTTAGGTACAGTTGAGTCCTCAAATTACCGCGAAAATTCATATAGGTCTAAACCAAAGATTTTTACGTCTGTTTACTTATTTTTTCGAACATGCTAATCTATATTTGTGGGAGTTGTTTTTGTAATGTATCTCTACTCTTTCAACTCCGATCCTCTAATTCTATTACTTACATGATTTCGGCATTGTTACTGTTTGATTTTTTATTGAAATTCATTATCTCTCTGCTCCAAGTAGGAAAACTATTACAAAATTGCTGAGTTTTTATCTATTGAGGCAAATAAGTCGAGTTTGTGCAGTCTGTATGAAATTTAATTTTAGGACGAACCATCCGGTGTTATTTTGGTTTTCTAAAATTTTAACTGCAACTGCTCGATGTAGTTAAATATTTTGTTGAACCGCAGCGATTTTAACAAAGTTTCTGGTCACGCGTTATTGACCTTCCA
This sequence comes from Setaria digitata, assembly GCA_003640385.1. Classification (NCBI taxonomy): domain Eukaryota; kingdom Metazoa; phylum Nematoda; class Chromadorea; order Rhabditida; family Setariidae; genus Setaria; species Setaria digitata. The sequence goes on along the minus strand of RCAB01000437.1, from coordinate 26,883 downwards.
CCTCTTTTCCATATGCAAGGTTTGAATCTCCCTTCATTTGTTCCCATGCTTCCCCATTTTTGATGGCTCACTTTTCTCTATTCGCTGGCCAGTTCTATACTTTTGAAACAGTAACGCCTCCATATCCCTCTCATTTTATAATGCATCCATTTTTGTGTTGTTTGTTATTAGACTATAATTTTGTATTTGATTACCGTGAACTATCTTAGTCCGTTAGTTTCACTTTTGTAAAATTGCAAAACTTTCTGGCGTTTCATATTTACTATTTGTACATGATAATGACGTCGTAATTTTTTTTGCGGAACAATGAACTTTTGTTTTGCTTAATGACAGCTCACGAAGACTCAGGAATTTCTGTAAAAATGTCTTTGAGTGATCTGAACAATCCTTTCAGTGGTATGAAACGGATTTATTCAGCGGTCTGGAATTTGGTAGGGCATGCTTAATGGAAATGAGATCCATTCTGTGACAGGAAGAACAGTAGGACTTACGGCAACTTAGGGAATGTAAACATAGCATCGCGAAGGATTTAGATAACATATTATTTACAAGTAAAATAAAATATATGCAGTGTGTACAGAATGTTTACAATCCCGAAATCTGATTACCTGTAAAGTAAGTCCCCCAATAAGACATCTAATTTCGGAAAATTAATAAGAGTAAGGGGTTGCTTTACCTTTTCAAAACAGCATGTAATGATTTTCATAGAAGCAAGTTTGAAGGAAATTCGCACATATCATCGACATATACAACATTATACCATAGCAATTTGGAAACTAGTCACAAATAAGGATAGAAAGATTTGAAAACATCGTTTAAAAAACACAATTCACCGGCTTAAGTTCCAATTTACAAAGGTGAAAATGTCAAAACTTAAATGTAATGAATCAAATGACCCGTAACATATAACGAGAGCGAAACAATCAGCGAATAATTTAAACTTTACAACGAGAAAAGCAAAGGTAAACATAAAATTTTGGAATAAGGCGGCGCAAACGACAGTATCAAGCATTTAGAAACCATAAATACGTAAAGGTTTCCCAGCAGCTTGTTGAACTACCTTTCTATATCTGTCGTTAGATATATATATATATATATATAATCACAATAATTTAGATTCAAAACATGCTGCTGAATTAAAGTAACTTCATATGCGCGTTTAATATATAAATAACTTCGTTATATATATATATATATATATAGTTATAAATGAAAGGAATATGCTGCATCCCTGACAAACATTAGCAGTATTAACTCATAAATAAATGAAAATTATCATTTACATCAAAAATGCTACATGCATGAGGTTTTTATGTCGATCCTATTGCCAGCGAAACATGATGTTGGGTAACGCCATCCCATCAAAAACTCCACTAAATTTCAATAACTTAATATCCACAATCACCTTTAACAGTTCCTTTGCAGTAGTAGCAAGTATATGCCACCACGCACTGTCTTTCAAAAACATGTCCATAAACATCTGTGTGACAAAATCTCTCGACTGCGCTACTAATTCGAAATGTCAAGCCACACTTTTAGAAAGTATCTGAAACTTACTGATGACAACAAGATTGTGTGATGTGAAGAAGCAGTAATTCTTTCCAAAGCATGCATTACATTCACCTTCAACTCTTCCAAGACTGAAAAGAATGCCTATGGATCAAAACAAACTCTTGAAAATATGTCAAAATGTTGGTACTGCTGTCGTCAGATAGATTAAGAGAGAATATTTGCAAATCTTGTTGTTTAGAGATTTTTCTGAGATAATTAAAAAAAAAATTCAATACGACTGAAACATTTGATATCTGAAGAAACATTGGACAACTGAAGAGAAAGTGCAGAGCGAGAATAGAGACCCATAAGATACTCAATTTACGAGAGCAGTAATTTACATTTCATTCGAAAAAAAAAAAATGCAAACAAACTGAGAAACAACGAAGCATGTATACAAAAAATAAAAACAATAACAACAACAAATAAATAACAGTAGAAAAAAAATCAGCAGTAGTGAAAACAATAACAGCAGCGAAAAACTAAAACTGATGACTGCTGTTATCATTGTCGATGGTATCATTATCAGTTAGTGAATTGGATGGTGAAGAATGAGTTTTTGCAACCAAATCAGACGAGAGAGAAGGACGACCATTAGAAAGATGGGCACTGGAAGATGGTACGCAAAAAATTGGGGGTGCCGACATTGGACGACATTTTTGAAGGTTAGGTGCGGAAGAAGACGAAGATAGCACTGCTGCAGTTTTTGAATGCTTCTTTTTGAACGTATTTAGCTCATTCAATGTTAGCTCCAGTTTCTGCTCGTAAAATGCCCGAATATCTTCTATTGCGTTCTTTATTGTTTCCTGGAACTGATTAGTTTTCTCCTCAAACAGTTTGGTAAAGTGGAAAAATGAGTCACATTACCCTCCCAACAAAAACAGATATTCCCACCATTTCAGCAAACTGAAATTACTGTGCAATGTGCAAAAAAACTAAGAGGGCTTAATGGACTATCTTTTGTCACTAATTCAACACATAACTGATCAATTACACTCGTTCTGCCGATGTTGAAACAAGAATGAATCCATTAAAAAATTTTGCTCACATGCACCATAAAAATATACATGTAAGTTCAAATCTATAACATTTTGGTAATGTGACCGATCTTTCTTCAATTAAAAATAACATTTCTAGCGCCTCAACGCTATAAAAAGAAAGAAACAGCAACTACTTTCAAAACCAGCACGAATTTCTAACTGTCGCAAGAGCAATTATAATTCTACATATTCCGAAAGAAAAAAGATGGTGCATATGAACATTTTTTAAAGGACATATGATGCCAACAATGTAAAATTATGTAATAGATTTATATTATGTAATAAATTTATAAGTGTGCACTTTCAAATGGACATATCGTGGCGCTCTTACATATAAATTTCATTGCTTTTGCAGGATGTGTCGCGTAAAATAGAACTGAAACCTGAGTCAGCTCAAATCCTACCTTATGCTCTAAGATTTTAATCCAGTCATAAAAAAATACTTCAAAACGATGATATAAAGCGTCCGTAGATAAAATATGGGACTAACGTTGGAGCACGCGCTAATGTTGAAAACAACCATTCCGATTTGGGAGAATTATTTGAAAGTAACATGGAAATAATTCCCTCAAGGAAAAGTTCTATCTAAATGAAAACGCTCACGGCATCAAGTGCACGGCGTATATCGGGTTCAGCAAGTTTTACTTTCCGCTCCAATTCTGCCTTTTCTGTTAGATGCCGTTTTTTCCATTCATCATTGTTTTTCCTTTCTGCTGCTGCCATTGCATCCTTAATCTCAATTCGTTTCTCCAGATCTGTTTTTTCCTAAATACAAATTATTAAAAATCAAAAATAAGATATTTAAATGGTGTAAAGGCACATACAGGTGATGAACTCGCAGATACACTTTTAATTTTTGAATCAGGGTGAATATTAATATGCAACATACCTTCTTCCAAATTCGTTCCTTTTCTTCATAGCTTCTCAGTTGTGCTACCATTTTTCTAAAAAATGAAAGCTACTAAAAGTGTGACAGCTTTCCAAAAATAAACAGCCGCTGATAGTAAACTGAGTTATGTTACTGCCACTTTTTGAAATGCAACACTCCCACACTAGATGGCAATGAAAATTACCTGCCCTCTTCAACTCTTTGCCTTAGCTCACCCTGCAATCCTTCGAATCGAGGTCGTATTTCAGCTAATTCTTTCGTCGATTCATCACGCCTGAAAATTTTGAAAGAACACTTTTCAGCATATTTACATCCAACGTTCGCATATATGGACAAGTATAATTTAATAAATACATTTCTGATTAAAGACGAGACCAATGTTTATATATCTGTAAATACGCTAAAGATTTCCACTCGATAAACATGTATGCAATACTGGGTCTTCTAGAAAACAGATAATAGATTCTATAGTAATAAAAGGACGACTTTTCGTCTGTCTCACATAAACCACCACCACTTCCCTACTCTCCAAAGATAGAAATATGCTCCATATTTCACCATATTTAGAAATGAAATGTACCTGCTAAGAACAGCCTTATTTTCTTCACAAAGCTCCTCGCACTTCTTGACAAGTTTCATATTTCTTTCATTTAAAAACTTATTTTGCTCCTTGCATGATACGATCGTTTTTTCAGCATTTTCTGCATCCCTTCGGCGCCGATCACATTCCATTCTCAAGCCATTGCATGTTTTTTGCAAATCTTCCACAGCACGCTCAAGTGCTTTCATCACCTGAAAGTAACTGAATCTGTACCATTACAGTTACACGCATCAAATTAGTCAATATATCATCACCAGAACATGCCTGCTATCAATCTCACGAAAACAGATCACGGCATCAGCTATGAAATCTTACCTTTGAATCTGACTTAATTAAACTGTTGGACTAAACAAAAGTAATTAACTATTGAACTGTTAGTAATTTATTACCTTTGTTTTGCAATTTTGCCATACTGAATTCCTAAAGTGAACTTTTACTTTTTCTGAACGACTTCTGGCTGTTAATTACCTACAATACGCTGAGGACTTCAGAGTTAAGTAAAATTTGGTGCAAACGTGAACGCCTCATCATATCTTATTTATTTGTAAGGAGAAATAACAGGTAAGTGAAACATAAATACCTTTCAAAATGTGGAGACAAAAGGAATCTAAACTTGTTCCCAAAAATTTTATGCGTATAAAAAGAAAAAAGAACACAAATAAACTTCTAAGACTTGAAGGTTATTTCAACTGATAAGAAAATATACTTCCCAAAAATATTTTTGACAAGAAATCATTTTTACTGAATTATTTCTTGAGTAGAAGTTTACACTGGTTATTTACATAAGTTGAACCAGCAAATTCACAACAACGAAATAATAACTTATTAACCTGTAAAATTTCAGAATTTTGTGCTTCCAGACGCAATTTCTCTGCATTAACGTCGAATACAGTTTGCTCCGCTCGTCCACGTGCTAACTGTGCGGCTCTCAATTCCGACTCCAAAGAGCTTATCCTTTGTTCGCTTGCTGACAGCTGACTAATCAAAGTAGTACGCAACTCAAAATCTGACTGAGTCGAGCCTCCCGAACCACTATATGTGGACCTGCGACATATTATGATCAAAACTTTTCAACTTTTTCTAATGAATGAGACCTCTAAATCTAAGATTCTATCTAGCCCTCCAGTCTTCCGAACTTTGCAAAGGACTGCAAGAAAAAAAGAAATGACTTACTGGAAAGCAGGATTCATATACACAACTGGATTCCTCCTACCGACTGGTGATAATGATCCTGAGAAGGAGTGGCTACGTGAGCGGCGACGCCTTTTTTTGTGCGTTTTATGATGATGATGTTTTGAATGTCCATCATCTCGAGACGGCGAGTCACGCTTCTGAAAAAAAAAAAAAGGAAAAATACAAACAATGACAAGTAAAGATGCTTAGGAGTTAAAAAAAAAATAAAAGGAAAAAAGCAAAAAATCGTTTTGCTAAGAATATGCTAGCTTTCTCCAAAATGTTAACAATGATTAAACAAAACCGTTCTCACTTCCTAAGAACTTTATCACATGAACTCAGATTAACCTCCTCCGACATCCTCTAAATGGAAAATTTTGAACTGATATTTAATTGGTAACCGCCAGGTACAGATGATAATTTATCATATTCTCACAAAAATTCTGTTCAAAACATGGGCTTAAAACAGAATTGTCAGCCAAGATTTTTTTTTTTTTTTTTTAAATAGATCTGCTGCAAAACAAGAATGTAGAGCATTTGAAAATGACATTTCTATATAATCAGATGTAAATAATATAAGGAAATTCATTTTCCTATGCGTCTATATAGATTTTGGAGATGAAAAACAAAAGATGTCTTAAGAATAATATTGCATATTAACTTCGGGAGACACAACCATATGCATATACATCTGCTTCACCTATTTGTAGGCTGCATGTTGGTTATGAGAAAAGGCTGACCAAGTTTATAGAATGCTGTCTTCAACAACCAGTAAATATTTAAAAAATTGTAGTAACAAACAGAGCTATGACGATGCCGATCGGAACTGCGCTTATGGTTAGAAGATGAACTATTTTCCATGATATGAGCCTGGTTGTTCACTTGTAATTTCCCGCACCAGTGACTGGTAAGTACGGGAACAATTTCTTGGTCAGGAAAAACCAAAAATAGTAACAATTATACAGATGCGACAGCACGACCCGTTTGTATTTTATCTTTCCTAATTTAATCTGAAATCAAAAAAAAAAAACGGTATATGTGAATAAATGTGAATCTTTTGATTTCTTTAATCGCTCACGTTTAGGTTCAAATAAAACAATGATACTAATTCAATGCAAAGTTGTATTCATGATTTATGTCGCTGAAAGGATGTTACTGGTTAAAACTACTTTAGTCTAAGATTATCCAGAAGGAATGTTTCAAAAAGAAGACTAGTCCTGTTCAAACTGCCCGAAAGAAAGAAAAAAAAACATCGAGTGGAAAGATATGTGGTTATAACGCATAAATGTAGAACAAGCACTGCAAGGAAGGCTGAGATGGGGGTGGTAGCGATCCACGGCGAAGCTGAAGTACCAGTAACTATAAAAGAGCCAGGAACTCCGTAATGAGCCAAATCAACTGCCTTCTAAACTCCCACAAAAATTACAAAATGAAAGACAGCACCGACATACACTGAGCGATTAGGAATGTACCTATCCGGAAGACACCAGGACGCGACCCATATTCCACAAACTTTCCGAACCATGCTGTCAAACCAAAAAATGTATGCAACTGTATATTACGATCTTGACGCGAAGTGACACTTTAAGAGTTAAAACCTGAAATGGCGATAAGCTTATGGAAGGTGGAGGTTGACTGGATTGTGATAAGTTGGGAATATTAACAGCATGTGAAGTTCCATCAGGTCGCAGCTGTGTATTGCCTAGTAATGTTGCAGTCTTCTTTGTGAAGTCTGAGAGTGGGAAATTTGATTTTTGGTTGGAAGCGATTTTTGAACGGATACTTGTCGCTAGACCTGAACTCGTTGATTTAACTTCGCTTAACATATTGCCTTGAATGTTTACAATAAGAAATGACTGTGTATTTTCTAGTCAAAACAATTTTCCTTAAAAAATCATTGCAATCACTTCTCACTCAATTAGTCATTTGGCTGGTTAATTACTATTTATAACTATATTCTGTTCTAAATTTCGAGCACATTATTTATTTTAGTTATTTTTTTAAAAATTTCAGTTAATACGTCTTTGGTCTTTGCAAACAAAGTAATAAAGCAACATCTTTCAAAAAGTGCCGACTCCAAACTAAAAAAATTACTTATTGCCTTTCTTTTTGGAAACTGATTTTTTTTACTTCACTGATGGTGAAACGGAGAGGTGGAAATATCAAGATCCAATCTGAGTTGTTTCCTTCCCCCAGTTCTGATTGTAGAACTGGAGTTCATATTTTCTAGGTGCTATCACTTCCACTATAAGCAGATAACAATAACAGGAAAATGATAAGGGCAATAAAAGGAAAGCTTATAAAAAGTCAAACTACTCAGCATAATTTAGCAACATTTAACGGTGACGAAAATAAAGCCATGATTAATTGTTCTCGAAGAAAAGTTCTTCCTAGACCAATCATGCAAGAATTAGCTTCAAAGGTGTACTCTTACTGCTGTTGCTGATATTTCTCATTGCAATTTTCAATTATTGTTTTTAGATTACAAAGCCTCGCCTCGTCGCTTTTTTTTATACTTTTATTCAGACAATTCTCTGTAGTTGTAAATTATGAAGTCATAGTTTCTCACAGGTTCACTAAAGCTTGGCTTGGATGCTAATCTTTAGAATATTGCTAGCAAATTGAATTAACACTCCTTCTGAGCACCCTTTTGAAATTTTTTAACTATAATTTATCTATTTGCGTTCTTTAATTCACGTTCCATCTCAGCAACTCTACAAACTTCATTTGAACTTTGTATCACTTTTCTATGTTAAATAACTTGTTTTCCTCAGCAAATACCTCTTAATCCATATTTCATTCATATTAAATTAGCGAATATTTCTATTTCGGCATTATTTTACTACTATTATTACCGTAATTGTCGGAATTATTACTATTATCTGTTAATGGCATATTTAATTGATTGGTATATTTCCATATCATAACATGATATTCATTTTAACGATATTAGAAATGATAGTCTCCGTTTAATAATTGAGTAATAGCCGCTAATTTCATTTAAGCAATTCTTACTTCACTCCTTGCTGTACCGTTTGGAGTAATGCTGTAAGATTTATTGCATACGTTTCGGGTCTGATATACAATCTTCTGCTTACTTCACCTGTTTTACCGCATAGTGACATCATCGAAGTAATTAAATTAAGGCTCTCCTTAGCCGTTAGGGTATGCCAGTTTCACGTCGAGCATGGCACTGACTTTCAGTTTTCCTCACTTCCAATAAAAACTTTGTAAGTAACGATTTATATCTTTGCATTGCTGTGATTGTTTAGCAAATTGATGATCAGTATTTTATCATTTAAGACCAAATTCACCGAGCACATAATTATTGTTGTGATGGTTGTAATTCCAGAGAGTGGAGTGAGGAGAAGTAGAGAATTGTTTTATAAAGTTTTTAATCAGTATGAAGTCAGCAGTCTAGAAAGGTAATTACACTGAATAAGTGATGAATTTCTAATGATAAAGAGCAAAGAGAAATAGAACTTTAGTGCAGTTAAAAAAGCCGTTATGTTAAGGTGTTGGAAAATTAGTTATTTTAAAATAATTTATTATTGTATTTGCAAATTCCTTTTATAGTCGTGGCATCATGCAGTTGGAATTTTGAAGAAGTAATGATGAATAGTAAAACTTCTAAGGAACTCTTTCAGGAAGAATAGAGCAGATGTCACTTTGCGCTTTCAATTCTCCACTTTTTAATTTTGTTTTTCAGTGAATTTCGATCTTGTCTTCAATTTCTCACTTTCTGTTTACATTTAAAGCTTTGTGAATTTAACAAGCTTTGAATAGAAAAATTCACAGAAAAAAAAAATTAAAAAAACTCGAAGTTCTTTTTGGCTTAAATATTCATTTTTTCGGGGGAAGAGATTACGTTAATTAAGAGAATATGAACTGAGTAAAAATATGTCCTTTAAGACTTCTTTACGAGTTCTGTTATAGAGCCGAAAATTCAATTCATTCATTTTAATATTATTTCACAATTCAATTGATGTTTAAAATGTCTTTCTGTCCTTTTTATAATAATCTGAAACATCTGTTTCAATTCTTCAGACTAATATATTTCTTTCCTCCTTTACTGTTTTCACTATTAAAAATTCGTGAATGAGGAAAAAATTATGATTGCTTTTAATTTAACCTTATTAAGTCCCACTTCTGTTAACATAACAACTTCTGCGGTCGTGGTTATTCCTTTAATTTAAAAATGACTTTCTTAGTTTAACAGTGAAAAAAAAAAGAGCCTTTGAGTAATACTAATAATGTAAAACTTATTATTGAGATTCGGAACTGCGTCATCAAATTATGCTGAAAAGGATGTGATCGACAAGTGAAAATATCTCAGAGAACTTTCATGATTCTACGGTAAAATGCTTTATGGAAAATTATTGATGCCAAAGCATTTCTTGATTTTCTTCATCTTTGTTTGCAAAGTTTAAAGGAGAGATTCATAATAAATTCATAACATGGCTTTTTTTTATTTTTCAGTTTCCTTTCTATATTTTCTGCTTGTCGTAAGTGCAGGAATTGAATCCTTGAAAAAAATTTGAAAAATGGAAAAATGAAAATCAGAAATGTCATAAAAATTTAAGAAATCGGTGGATAAATTTAGATGGATTGAGATTTTTTTAGATGGATTTTAGATGGTCGCATGAACAACAATTGCTATATTTTAGCACAAAAAACTTTTTGTAATTTATGAGAAAAGACTTGATATCGTTTTCTCATACGTATTTCATTAACTCCTAGTTATTAGCCGCCTGATTTCTTTGATTTCCTTTAATCATTATTGTTTCTTCATCCTTACACATTTCCGAAGAAAGAGTTTATCGTCAGTGAACCAGCTTTGAATTCACTCCCGCTTTAGTAGATTTCTTATTTCTATCAACTTTCTACTCACTTTTTTCGTGACAAGTGGTTGTCAGCTTCTCGCTGTTTGTTTATTGTATGCAGACGATAAATGAATGTTAAGAAGTGACAAAATCGGTTTAAATAGGTCCAATTTAAACTAACTGACAAAATTTAGGAAGAGAAAAAATCTGCCAGTCAGTCAGTTGTTGGGAAATACATATATTCTTTAAGATCAACCCTGTGACTTAACATTTCAGCTAAGCAAGTAATTTGAAGTTCTTTCATACAAACTGTCATTCACAGCTCTACAATAAATTAATCGGCATGGCTGACTCGAAATATTACAAGGTAGCAGTATAATTTTCAATGAGAGAAAACATGACGTCATCTTTGTCATCAGTTTTGTCTATCTCGAACATTGAAACAAATCTTTTTCAATAAACTCTTTCTTAAATTCGGCAGGAATTCGTGTTAGTCTAAAAGCTCCTATTTTGTTCTTCTTTCGAGTCAAAACAGTAATCAGATTAGAAAGGCATTCACGTGTGCAACAGATTCACGAATGTTTGAAGAATTTTGCATATATTTTTTTAATCAAGAAATGTAACCTTGTGTGATAAGGAAATACTACGGATTTAAGCATCTATTTAATCTCTTCTAGTTATTGAATTGATTAAACATTTAAACAAAGAAGTCCTACGCAAGTTTAGCTTGCTTTACAATACACCTAAGGATATCATTCGGCTTATTTTGTGAAGCACTGTGTTGATGAAATTTGTGTTTCCGTTATTTATGACGACTGAATGTAATTGCCTCCTCATTTTTATGCTAGTCATTTCTGACGCTAATTATTGAAATGATGATAGAATGGTCCCAGCATTATAAAAATATCATATGCGGACGTTATCTGCATATTAGAAAGACGAAATTGCTTTCGTATTGTTCGAAATTCATTATCCTATCGGATTAGCAATACTTAGTTCAACATCTAAATGAGTTCACATTGCAGTTTCTAAGGCATTCACTTACTGCTCCGATTTGTCCAACTTTTCATCACTAAAACTTTATGCCACCCAGAGGAGCTGTCATATTGGAATTTCCAAGCCTGATAATCGATTTCTTGAGTCACTTCAAACTAATTCCTCGTCAGCAAATTTGGAAACGTTTGAATAAATATCATGCAAATTGGTAATTATGAAGTGCTTAAAACTTTGTCCCATTCTCAAGATTACTCTCTCCATTCTCTAAAAAAATATGATTTTTGGCATAAAATCAATATTTTCGCAAGTTACATGCTTAGAAAGATGCTGTTTTCCGTAAAGCGAATGCATACATTTTTTGGGTAGCTTTGTCAGATGCAGGCTCAAAAATATTTGCAAACTGCCTGGATAAATCTTTGAATTCATTCCAGTTTACGACAAATGAAGACAGATGAAACAGAAAATAATTTTTTGATTATGCTTCTGATTAGGATTTCCCTTCGGGTACATAATTAAGCGTGCACCCACTTTCAGAATCATTCCTCCCTATGCTTTCTTGGGGCCATGTGTCCTATTTTCGATTCATAAACTTTAATAAACTTAAACTTTGAGAAGATCCCAAGACTTATATCATTTCATTTAAAGAATTACTAGGAAATTTTATTAGGAAATCTGGAGTAACACAGTTTAGACAAAACACACTTTCACAATTTAGATATTATCTCTTGAATAGTAAAAAATGAATTCTCAAAAATTAGGATTAGAAAAATTCATATTTGTTTATCTGGAAATCTTTATCTTTTGTAACAAGTGATAGCTATTAATGCAATAATCAAATTATTACTGTTCTGATTACCGAAAATTTCAACTTATTTAGGATTCTTGAACTAAAAATAAACCTTGCTTCCTCACTACTTTTTTAAGAGGCTACAAGCTGGCATCGTTCTTTTAGCCTCCCGCTTTTGATGAATTCCTTTGAAGATTTAAGTTGCTCATGAAAATTGGTACGGAAAAGAAAGAAAATGTAATTGTTATTATTTCGAACTTTTTGATAGCTTTTTCTTTTTCCGAACTGGCATGTAAATCTCGCAAGTTTGAAATTTGAGTACTATTCGTGACATTGTTTTTGAAGTAAGCCAGTCATTACGCTTCAGATAGTTAGCTTGATCTTGACCTTGTCCCTGTAAAATATCTAAAGTGTCTAGAAGTACTTTATGAGTCGAATTTGAAATGGAACGTTTCATCAGGAATTTTATTCTTGCCACAGTTTTGACCCTTTCATTTATGGTAACATTATTTGTGCTCCAATTAATAATCTTTCAAGTAAAAAAATTCAAGGATGGATGGTCCTACTCTCAAAACTGCACTTTGCTAGTAGAACAGAAGAGACAAAGTTTTTTTCCTCGATAAATTTCAACAGAAAATTCCTGCCCAAAAGTCTTCAAAAAAAAAAAAAATAAAAATGAAATAAAACAACAACTTTCACAGCACAGAGAATTTTTGTTGGTTCTATTACTCTCTCTACTTTGTTAAAGATCTACTTCAAATGGATTACGTATCCACTACTCGTATTCGTATTCCCAACAGTATAATCAAATGTTTGATATCTTTTTTACATTTTGTTTTGTCACATTTGAACTTCAATGTCTTGTTAATATGCATATTTTCAACTGAAAATATGCATATTATTTTCCACTTTCTTGACCATCTCACGCTTAAATCAATTCAGCTGTTTGTCGTAGAAGCTACGTGGACTCAAAGCCAAAGTTTGCAATTCAAGGCTAAGTGGTTTTTCTCTACACCCTTTGTTTTGCACTGGTCGAAATAATTAACATGAAACACCAAACTGTTCTTTGAAATAATTTCAAACAAACGAAAATCATCTGCACAGATTTTCAAATTTGAAAGAAAAATAAAATAAAATTGAAACCTTTACGTATGGAAATACTATTTGTGAACAAATGAAATTTCTCATTTTTACTGCCAATAACGCCACTAATTTCTTTCCAACAGTTTTACTTTGATAGCAAATAACTACTTGAATAGTTGTGATAGAAGTGGTGATATTATAAGTCATGATTTTCACTTGATTTCAGAATCTTTTGATATCATTTAATGGTGGTGCACTAAATTAGGAAAATTGATTCACTATTTAGACAACTAGAAAGTCCTGTGTTAATGAATATCACTAAAGATAATCTGAAATATTAAGGAAGCTGTGAGGTACTTCACACTTAACAAATAACGCAAATGAGGAATAATTCGAAAATTTTCTCCAAAACGTAGCGTTTGCCAAATCGTAAACTGCTGGAAGGATGAAAATTCAAATAATCGTAAAAAAGCCAAATTTTCATATAATATCAATAAATGGTGAGTGATGCAAAGATCTCATTCGAATTTTTTTCGACATCTTCTAGCTTTTCTTTATTTTCATATTAAAATCTTCGAAAAATCTCAAAAAATTCTTTGTCTATACCAGTTCTTGGTCACGTTATTATTGCAGTTACCTCACAGCTGCATATTATATATATATATATATATATATATATAATATGCAGCTGTATATATATATATATAATATGCATATATATATATATATATATATGTACATAAATTGATTTTTGCTAATAAATTTCTCCCTATTTTTTAATCTCATTTCTTTTTCAAGCTAATTTTTCACTTATTTCAAACATAATTATATAAATTATGTTTGCTACCAACTTATAGTATTTTTTTTCTAATAATAAAGTATTTCAGGCTTATTATTTTTACTAATAAACTTTTTGCTTTTTGAAATAAAATGTAGCAATAACACTTTTTTACGCCCAGTTAGATACTATCGTGTTTTTTCCATCATTTATGAATATTTTAGGGAAATTTTCAGAGAAAAATTTGAATATTCAAGAACTTTTTGTCCACGATATGTTTAATTTCCGAGAAGTCCTTCAAAACTTTTTCGAATCTTCTTTTGCATGTACAATTTTGTATATTAAAATTGCAGCTTGAAAAGTTGAAGAGTATTAAGAAATATTGCAACTATCGCCATTACAAAGCTAACGAGAGCTGAACTTTAAGAAGAGGGAAATGCCTGAGATTATGACTCGAATAAGATGCGTTAAATAGCTGTAAAAAAGACGAAATGGTTGATAGCAAATGGAAATTCCATTCCGAAAATTGTATGAGCAATATGAAAATGCTTAATTATTATTGCAAAGAATACTGGAATTGATAGGATTGAGCGAATCGTCAGCTTGCAACTTCGGTTAAAGTATCAGCTGTCTTGTTTTTCTAGCTTTTTCAAGACATAGAAGGTTTTGGTTCCAGTGGCTTTTTAAATGAGAGCCACATCAGTGCATGCGACTTTGAAAAAAAAAACGTAAAGCAGTGCCCATATTTATCTATCATTCATTTCTCTTCTTTCATTATTTTTGGATCTTATTTCACGTTAAGAATGAAAATGTTTTCCAGCCATAAGTTTCTGGTTTCCGAGCTTATTAGCCCCTGGAGGAGGAAAGAATTATTTTAACAAGTTCCTCATCCTAAAATATTTTCCAGGAACTTGCACCGAACAGTGATATTAGCTATCCCATCATATTGTCTCATAAAATTTGCTTTTCATTATTTAATTTACTAAGATTACAAAATGAAATGTCAATTTCATCCAGCAAAAAAACATTATTGTTGCCAAACATTTGAAGAAAACTTTCGAATGCGCCCAGTTCAATTTATATGAAAAAATCTTTAGACAAAACTTTTTCAGTACACTGAACATGTCAGCTGTTAGTTCCGAATTCTTCTACCAGCGCATGTTCTCCTAAGTCTTTCATCCTTTCATCGGTTGATTGCTTTGGAAAAAATTGTTTCTTTTAAAATTCTTTTCCATTTGCTACAAATATGCTTTTAAAAAAAGGGTTTCGTTCGCAGATTATGTAAGAGTCTCTGATATGCTTTTTTGAAAAACATACTTTGGTATGCCTTTCCTGACCATTTTCTAACCTAATCTATTTCAGAAAAAATCCTATATCAGATCTAATGAATATGAAATTCATCCTCTATTTTCATAAGAGGAGAGTAAAATGTCTATAAGAAACGACAACGACTTGCTGATGATTTCATTGTCTTAAGATTTAGTTTCAGTGCTACATTATTGTGCCAAAAATTATTGCTTGAGAAGCTTCACATTTGATATCCTAGCTACCACAAGATTCAATACTTTGTTTGAAACTTGTAATTTTTTGATTTCAGGCTTACTCAAATGACCGGATTCTTTCTTAGTAGAGGTAAAACTTAGTTTTTTTTTTGTAGTCTGGAATCTCTTCTTTCGAGAAAGGTTCCTGTCAGATCGTTCATATTTTAAAAACAGAGTACAGTTTCCGCATTACTGCTCACGAAGTTCTTCGATTCATGCGCTCGACAATGCGTTTATTAGAAAATCATTCATATAAACCGGAGATTGCTCCCAGTAAGGAATCTTAGAATGAGATCCAAGTTACTGGGAGCAATTTCCAGTTTGCATAACTTTCTAGTTCTGGAAAAACGTTGGCAGAATTCACTAAATCAAACAGGAACATTTGTTTCTGCTTCAGTTAAGGGAGAATAATTTAACATTAATAAAGCATTTAATTTGAAAAATTTAATTTACAAGACATTTAATTTTGCGGAAATTTTCGACATTTTAGATAATTTAATATTCTATATATATCCTTGAACACTCTTACGTCTACAGCGATCCTAGCACTGCTTTAAATTTCGTTCTTAATACAATCACCTAAAGAAGCCAAAAAATGTTGTATTTTATTGCTCACATTTTTCTTCGATCAGTTGGCGATTTATCAAAGAAGTTTAAGTATAAAGGGCACCGAGAATGATGCATATTTTGCACATAAAAATTTTCCGCTATTTCTTTCGGTTTCTATTTTCTCCACTTACTTTCTTTTTCATATAATTTATTCTACATACCGAGGAAAATTGATTTCATTTTACGGTGTGCTAACAAGTCTTGTTTTCTTTCGTTTTTGCATTTCACTTCCTGAATCACGTAGCTTTTTTAAATTAGATTAATTTTTGATGATTTTTTGCCCCATACCAGCAACATTGTAATCAGACTGCTTATTTTAAGACTACAATTTTTGGATCCCACTTCATTTAGAAGTATTCTTAACTGCTGAATAAAAATTAATTATTAGTGTGCAAAATTAGAAAGATGACCAAACCAAAATATTCACTTTCTTTCACGAGTCTAAAGTTATAGTGCTAAATAAATAGGGAAGAAATTACTGATAGAACAACTTTTATGCAGATTTGGTCAAGAGTTTGTTAGATTTGCTGGATATAGAAAGAAAAAGTTTAGAGATTTGAGTATATTGTTGCTAAAAGGAAGAGCCAATCGTATAATTTTTAGGCGCACTTAAGATATATAATCCAAGTTCACGTTTAAAGTTCACATCTAAATTAATAGAACTAAATTTGTTTCCAGAAGACGGAAAATTATTTATGATGTCAGAAGATGCTGTGCGCAAACGATACACCTTTATTCGATTTATCAGATAATGCAACAAGATTGTTTCTGACTGCTCTAGAAATCTTCCAAAGGTTTCTGTATATTGCTCCAGCCGCGGTTTCATGAAAATGAGTTACATTTTATACAGCAGTTATCGGAACTAAGCAGATATTTCGTCAAGAAGTGACTTGGTCACTAATGATATGATAAGATAGTTAACTTTTAGACTAACTGTTGTTAGTTCCTCTTCCTTCGAAATGTTTGACTAACTGTAATGAGATTGACTTGTCTGATTCCAGGGCTTATTCACCAGTACACGGCTTTATATGCATAGTGATATGTACGTTCAGCATCGCAACAAACCTAATACACGTATTGGTACTTACCAGACCAAATATGCGTTGCTGTGCGGTGAATTGCGTACTCACAGCAGTTGCTATTTGCGATATGGGTACCATGGCATCGTACCTCATATACATCTGTCATTTTGTTCTTTTCAAAGATACTGCTTGGTTAGCCTGGTTTTGTTCTCTTTTTATAGTTTGACAATATCATCTTAAACTATCCGCACTGCTTTCACTTGTATGTGTAGGAACAACTGCTGAGAGTTAGAACTAGAACACATTTCGTTCGAGACATTCAACATTCAATCACTTTGATTTATTATGTAACTGCAGAAATTCGGCAAAACAAAACTTTTGATGTCAAGGCGAGATTTCTGTGCATCGTCATTTTGCATTGCATTTGTTGACAGTATAGGGTCTTTGTTCTCTCTGACCTCGCCTTATAGATTTCTTGAGTGTCATAAATTGGTAGATGATCTAGGCCTTTGATTCTGTCCAATTTCAAAGCTGAGTTATTCTTACAGGACACATTTATTCTTCTATTAAGCAAATCAAATATAACTTTCCGAACCTTTGGTATAAACCATTTTTAAGTGGTATACATTTAACTGGTGTAATTAATGGAAATATATGCCGTACATTACAGTGTGCCTATTTATTCCTACTTATGGATGCGATATTTGTTATGTCATATGGTATTAAGTATTGCTCTCCATACTACGTCCCTGTGGTTGATTGTTGCAATGGCTTTCATCCGGCAGATGACACTAAGAAATACCGTTCTTAACAGGTATTCCTTTCTGTAATTTTTTCTATAATTACCTTTACATTTAAAAACACCTTGCTACACGTGACTTTCCAGTTATGGTAGTCAGTCTCTTGCGAGTAATAAGGAGAGATACGATCTTTATGGAAACAGTGCTAAAACTCTGTTTTAGCACATAAATTACATATATGCCTAGTGAATTAGGTTGTAGATTTTTAGTGTTATATCTACTATAGCACTCTCAAATTTAATTAAAATTATTTTTATGTCATTTTACATTTATTATCAACTATCTAATTTATCTTTTGCTAAAAATAATATGTAATTTCTAGTTTCATACAGAACATATTTGCAGCAGTTGGCAAAGACCACAGTTGGCCTGGAGGGTTTGCATCTCGATATACATTTGTGTGTTAGTACTTTGCATGCCAACACTACTGGTGTATGATGTGGTTGAAATTGGTGATTGGCGACCTGCACCACATTGCGCCCATAATTTTCCACCTAATTATACAGCCAAGTATTACACTTTTCACGTAAGTCACATCATCGGTTTCGTACAAAACTTGAACTCTCTGAATCTCGAGATTGTGATTACAGGTCTAATTTCTGCAAGTTCTTAGTGACTCGACAAATGAGCAGATATGGCTAAATCGAATCGAATAAAATAAGTGGCTCATTATAAGATGTTTTATTTAGAGAAATCATTTCTGCTTTGTAGATGAAAGGATGCTTGAAAGCAATATGCATCAGTGATAATTTTTCTTTTTCCTATTGCTGTCTTGCTGATTTTCACTATTTAACGTTTTCCCAGTTCTTAAAGTCGAATTGCCGAATGGTTTTGTAGAAATTTCGTTTATTGACAGTTTTACCACAATAAGCTTAAGATTGATAATAATGTTTCTATTTTCTGTTTCTATAGGTTTCACCCTCTGCAATGGCAAATGGATGTCGTTTCTTCAAATGGAATTTATGGATGTCAGGAATTATTTTCAAGGTAATTTTGCTCATCTTAACAGATTTTTACTGCTTACGCTATCAGCCAATAATGCTCAAATACAGTTCTAAGATTTAGAAAAATTGAAATAAATCGAACTCATATAGAAGATGCGATCTTTGTCAGTTCTACTCGAATTAATGAAATAATCTTCTTTCACTTTTGCAGGTTATACCTTGTATATCGTTGCTTTATTTTTCATCTGGTCTTATGTTAAAATTACATCGGACCACCAGAAAGCGTAAAATGTTGTTAAAGAAGAGTGCAGTGAAAACAAGATGGTCCTTTCTCTTAACTTTTTCAAATAAAATGTTAAAATTAAAATCAGTGGAGGTTTGACGAAGTTTTGGATGGAAAGGTCTGTTTATTGTCTACCCTTTAGGCAAGATGCTTTTCGAACAGGAAATGGTTTTCAAATTTTGTGAGAAGACTAGTTGTCGGTAAGACTTTGATTAGGAACAATTTTGCTTCTAGAAAAGTCGCATACATGATGATGCGATCTATAAAAGGTGAGAAATAACGAACTCAATATAAATACTCCATATGTTTCAGTACAAGTGCACCTGATATCAGCAGAGTTTCGTAGAAAGGTGAGGAATTTTAGGGACATTATTAAGCCAGATAGAACCTCTGGCCTATTGCTCGCCATCGTACTGGTGTTTCTTATGGCAGAGATGCCACAAGGGATCATCGCCATCATGAATGCGATTTATACAACTCATGTACATATATATATTTACTTCAATCTCGGCGACATCCTAGATCTTCTTTCATTGCTCAATTCATCTATTACCTTCGTCCTTTACTGTTTGATGTCCTCTAGGTTGGTCTCACATTTTGTGGAAGAATTTCCTACGAATAAATTAAATTGACATTCTTTTTCTTCCTGATCAATCAACATAGTACTTGCTGAATGGTTCTTTTAAATAATTTTCGACTATTTCAGGTATAGAGACACATTCTGGAGAGTAGTGCTACCAAAACACTTTTTCAGGTTGGTTGTATGTATTTTGATATTCATTCCTGAAAGTTATACTGGCAATTTTATTTTCATAAAAATACCAAACTAGAAGTATAAATGGCATTCCTCAAAAGCACAGTAAATCATGCACTCGAATCTTCGCCACAGGAGCTAATCTACTATTGACAATTAAATGATTTTCGAGCGGATTTTCGATATCTATTAAAGAATGTTCAAATTCCAGACAGTTTATTGGAAAAGAAGGGTCAGAAATGCTTGCATTAGGAGCGCAATCTATGCAGAAGCCAGCAAGGCAGGCCATCGTTAGTAGCAACAGTTATAATACCATAATCCTGAAGTAAACAGCTGTATTGAATATATATATATAATATATATACCTCTAGGTAAATGCTAGATCTTTCCTTAAAAGAAGCCTCTGAAAAGGCTCGAAGTTCAATCATTATTTTTTAATGAACAAAGATTTATAAAAAAGCAAATTATTGTCCAGACTTATATAGATTTTGTGGGAAACAGTTTTATTCCAACTCATTTTCATTGAATACTGATAAATGATGATTGCATTCGATCAAGATTTAGCGAAAAAGGACCAATAACGAGTATGCATTACAGGTCATCAAATATGAACGGGTTTTTACGGAAAGCTAATCAAAAGGCCTCTACAAGTGGAGGGAAGAGTCTCAAATCTATTACAATACATGGTCCAATAACTTTTCCTTATGAAATAGCTTCAGAATAAATAAGCTGAAGATTTTAACCAGCAGCACAAGTCATGTACAACTCAGTCTGCTATCTAATTTCAGAGTAATAAATTAGTTAACTACAATTCTGTGGATCTACTTGATCAACCTTCAGATTACGCTGGGTACACGTAAGAGAATTAACTGAAAGTGAATCAAGGTGATGTATGGTTGTTATATAGATATTTTGCATATGTGATCAAATCTTATTAATATCGACGGCACTCGAGCAAATTTGGAAAAGTAGTCTTGGTGAATAAGACGTAACTTCCAAACAAAATTTATAACACGAGAACAAAGCGCTAGTCAAACGTATATATTGAGCAAAAGAGATTACTATGTTCACATAAAAAAACATAGTAATTAGCTATCAGTATATTTCGAATTCAACAAATGGAAAGACGAGAATTGTATTATAGGCGTTTTTTTTTTTTTTTTTTTTATAAAAGTCTCTATATCACTGACCAATATTACGAACTTCTTTATTTTTGCAAAACTTTAGCTGTGAAAATAACAATTAGGCTTTATTTATAATGGGCATATTTCTTAATATACATAACAAATCATCGTACTTGTTCTAAACATTCAATTTTTTGCTTGGTTTCTCCACTTTCTCATCTTCGCTATAAATTCTTTCTAATTCTTTTAAGTCCGGACAGCATATCCCTGCAACTTAAGCATTGTGACCAATCCAGTAGAATATAGGTGAGCATTGCGTTTTAATCAATGCTTTCACAACTTCTTCAAAGCACTTCAAAATTCAAAAATTTCAAATTCTGTCTGAATTTCAGAAGCAAAAGATTTCGCTGGATAACTTAATAGATTAAGAGAAGTAGTAGAATTGCTTAGAACCTGAGCCTTTTCCGAAAGGCTGTTCCTCTTAATAAAAATGTAATTCATCGGATGCTTCAGCAGTCTCCAAATTTCATACCGGTGGCTTTTATATAAGAATCGCCTTTTCTTAGAGTAGCATCTGTTGTTCTATACTCGCATCGGAAGCCTTCTGGACAATTCTTATCACATGTATAGACTCCAATATCTGCGGCTAGCAAAGGCTTTCCACCGTCACGGCAGTTTGGGATTTCTCCATCATAATCCGTTTCCTCAGGCAGCGGCACTAAAAGTTTCTCTGAAGGTTTGATAAGTTACATGGGATTAAACCGTTACTTTCTACTAACTGGACTTGGTGAGGATTGTCACTGCGGCGATTATTTTGAAAAGGATAACATGAAGCGGTAAATGTGACACTGAAAGTGGCAGGACTTACCTGCATTAACGGATATCACGTATATTAGTACTAAACAGTGATAAAACAGTGAAATAATTATAGAGGAAGATGTCATACGGATGAATGCCATTCGTCGAAGGATCGACTCCGCAAATTGACAATTTTTTATCATTAAATAGTTGTTGCTGATAGAAAGTGGTACACATCGATGAGGATAAGTTGGAGGGTGGGAAGTGATCCTTCCTCTTCTTCCTGGAAAATTTTAGTGAATGTCACATAGTGGGGGCAAACAAAAGATTGGTGACATTTTGCCATCTTTCTCCTTCTCTTCATCCTCTCTGTCCTCACAATTTCACCAATTAATAATCGTCATCAGCATTTTCTGACGTTAAAGCTGCAGGTTCCATTCCTTTCTTTTTTTTTAAATCTTGTCCAAATAAGGCAAGAATAATAGTACAGGAAATAGTAATAGTTACTAACAGTAATAACAGTGGTGATACTAATTAGTAATAGTAATTGATACCTAAGTAGTAGACAATAAATGCTTACAGTGATAAACTGTAATGATGAATAATTGCAAATATTAATATTAATGATGATAATAAAAATAACGACAATAATAACGTGATAATGGTGACACTGAAGATGATAATGATAAGGAAGAGCAGGGTCATTAGAACTGAAGAGAACGACCTTATTTTTATCAACACTTTATCTCCAAGATATCATTTCTCGATCAATCAAATAAGATCTCTATAACTCCTGATTACTTAGTACCGGTTTCTTTGTTTGCATGTCTGCACGTCAACCTCTAATCAACTATTTCGCACCATGTCACGGCAGTTTGTCCATAAAACTTTCACTTTGGACAAATGTAAAGTGAAGCTGCTAATAAGTCACTGTCAGTGATAAGAAAAACCACCTAAATGATAAGACACGCCACACACACATCTCACCACGGCATCAGCTCACCACTATCCCAGCAAACGGAAGTGGTTCGGACGCGAGTTGCGGGAGACCTGCAAGTTCTGAAGTTCTTTGTGTTGGCAGATTCTGTGATCAGTGAGTAATAAGCAGGACCAAACAGTGACTGCCTCTGTTATTCAGTTCTAGTCTAACGCAACCCGACATATGTAGAGTTTTTAAATCATATGTGGAGTTCGAAAAATGACTTTGGTTTTGAATTCAAGTGTCACGACAGTAGAGAATGGATCATGTCACATGTCCTCATCGCGGTATGCTCGTATGTTATGGCAGCTAATCACGCAGCGTTCCGAAGCACTGAACTGCTTTCCTCGATAAGAGTTAATATGTGTTATTACGTTTTCATTAATATTCATTCCGTGGTGTCGGCGTGTAGATGCTAAGCGATATTTGACTCATTTTGGTGTCGAATCTATAGTAGCATCGTTTGTGAGAGTTGAAATGTTCACTTTCTATGCGCTTAAATAACAAAGCAGATCCTGTTTTAGGCGATGTCAGGCCTGAAAATTGACAAGGGTTTTCGGTTAGTAATTATAGGTAGTGGACCTACTGCAATCGGTATGCTACATCGTATTTATTCTTTAATAACCGAAGGAATTATATCGGAGGAAGATATACAGGTTTTTTGCCTTACATTTTACTCGTTTTCATAATCCTTTATCGGTAGAGCAACTTATTTTAATTGTAAATAATTCATACTTCACGAAAGGATTGTACTGGTTTACTAGATATTCTTTTACATAGTTTCTTTGTTAACTATTTTATTTACTTTATTTGTTTATTTCTTCAACATACATTTTCAGGTCGTCATTCTGGAGAAAGAGAAAGAAGTTGGTGGTTTGGCGCGATCAATAACTGATGAAAAAGGATTTACTTGGGATTTGGGTGTTCATATTATTGGTGTATCAAAGTATCAGGAATTCGAAGAAGTTGTTAACTCTGCTGTAAACAAGTGGAATAAAGTTAGACATTCTGTCAAGGTAATTAGCAGCAATAAAATTTGTTCCACGCTTGAAGTTTTGAAAGACTTATAGGTTTGACTTATAACATTTATTTGTTTTTAGGCTGATTTATCTCACTTATTCAAAAGCGACAATCCATGCAGCAATTACGTACCTTATCCCGTCCAGCATTCCATTCCCTATTTTCCACCAACTATTAGACAAAAGTGTATCAATGAACTCAATGAACTGAAAGATTTGCGAGACTTATCCATTGATTGTTCAAATTTTGCTGAATACAGCGCAAATATATTTGGAAATACATTACTCGATATTTTTATTAGACCATATAATCGTAAAGTAAGTTTAAATCTTTAAAAATGATTTCAAATGGCAAAAAAGTTTATATTTGAAAAAACTTTAAATCGAATTTGATAGCTCTTGCATTAATTTTAAAAAATTAAAGAAAAAATGTTGTTTTCACAAATTAATAGAAGAATTGAAATTAGTGTGTTTGTTTCGGTATGGACAGTCGAGCTGGAAGAAATGAACGCCTTTTGGGCATCAAATCGGGTACCAAATATTGATTTGTCTAGTATTGAATTACACTGCGGACGAAGCCGAGAAGAGCTGGAAAATCATCTTAAATCATCTGTAACATGTTTCAGGTAAATATTTAGGGTTGATTTTGATGCCGGCATAAAATTTGTTGATTAGGAATCTCAATTCTCTACTTTTCTTAACTTTTATGTTGAATCCCATTTTGTTCTCGGGTACCCGAGAGATTACAAAGGTATTGGCAAAATTTGGAAAAAAATTGCTGAACGATATCCGAAATCCATTTTTCATTTTCAAGAAAAAGTGCGAAAGATCGATACTGAAACAAGAAAGGTGCTATTTTTTATAACTTTATTTTTCTTCTTAAAACTCTGCCTTATTTTCACATAACATACATTATTAAGATACTCTGCAGGGTAATTATAGCAATGACTGCCATCGTTTTTGTTGTAAAAAAAATTTTTGGTTTGTGGTTTGTAGGTGATTGCAGAGGATTCCAATCATGGGCTGCATTCATATGATTATAATGCAGTACTGTCTACTTTACCAATTCCTGAATTATCGAAAATCTCCGCATTAATTAAAGACGTGGATCTTAAGTATTCCAAGGTCTTTGTTTAGAATACTGTATTTATAATAAAATTAAGAATGTGAAGTGGCGTTCTAATATGAATAAAAATATAAATAAGTAATGGCTTTTGGGATTTCATATCAGCTTGTTCGTTGTTCCAGGTAATCCTTGTTGGTCTTGGTTTAAAATATCCACAGTGTGAATGGACTCAATTTGTAACGTGGGTGTATTTCCCATCACCTGATACCATTTTCTACAGGTTTATTATGAATTCGAATTCACTTCGTATTTTATCAGATTTCTATAAATTTGTGATGTATTCGCTACAGCATGTTCTAGATGCACTTTTTTGTCAAATTTCAACCATAATCTGACACCGGATTGCAATCAGTTCTGGTCTGTTCTGTGTGAAATTGGATTGGAAGCTAATGCAAACTTTGTTGAGGAAGAAGTAATTGCTCAAGTAATTAAAGGTTTGACCAAAGGCTTATAATTCTTTACTGAATCACTAAAATAAGTTTATCATCTGTATTGTTTCATGACAGATGAAAGCATTTTTTAGTCTTCGTCGGTCTGTGGACTTATGTGGTTGTTTCAGGGTTGAAACTCAAAGGTATAATAGCTGAAAATAATGAAATTGTTGACAAGTGGTTCCGTGTTTTGCCATATGGATATCCTATTCCAACTGTTGGTAGAGACAGGGAATTACAACGTTGTCATGAGGCATTTCAGGCAAGTCCATTTTAAACAGTCCTTGTTATTATGGTTCAAATAATGTTGTAGTCTTGAAAACTTCGAGCTCGAATAAAATTCTTATTACATGTGAACCTTCAGGCTCATAATATTTATTCTCGTGGACGGTTCGGCGGTTGGAAGTATGAAATATCAAATCAGGACCACTGCTTCATGATGGGCATGCAGTGCGCAGACTTAATCATTTTTGGAATCAAGGAAACATTATATACCTTTTAATTCCAAAAGTTTCGTATTTTTTATAAATTATTTTTGCTAGAAATGTTATACTTTACGTTAACATTGATAGATGCATAAATGAAAACTTATCGACTAGTATATTACAAGTTGTTCCACACACTGTGCACAACAAAACGTTTCGTTAACAAAGACACAAAAATAATTACACGAAATAAGTCAACAAAAAAGAGCAAATATAGAAAAAAAGAACTAGCCGTTTGTGCATGCCGTCGAGTTCTGCTAGAAAGACTCAAGAAGTGTTTTTTGATACTAATTTCCAAAATTTGCATTGCTTATATCGCTTATACTATATGCTTATCGAAGTTTTGTAAAGAATTTATAACTTTAGCCTTGGATATTGAATCCCCAACTCCCTGCCTAAGGTATATTCATTTAGGATCAATAAAACAAGACATTTTTAATACTAAATATTCAGCAAAAGGTAGCGTCATGCGCAGCACTCGAAGGCATGACACTACTACGTTTTATATAATACTCACACATAATGAAATAATGAAACCAGAGACTACCATGGACGACTTTGAAAAAGAAAATTAGAATCAAAACCATCATAATACATTGGACGCAAAATCACGATTGCCTGTGAAAGAACTTGAAATAAGCTTAATAAAACCTGTACAACTAAAAGAAACATGAATTCTAGTTGCCAGTATGAGAAGATGGAGTTCTTGTCCTCAGGTTCTCTTGAAAAAAGAGGATTGCTCGCTTCGAATTTCTCCTTGTCCATACGCTCTTACTTCACAGTATTTGGATTACATGACTCTATCTTTTCCTTCACCTGAAGCAACTACTTTTCGATCTGTAATATCTGAATTCAATTCCTGAAGGTTAATCTTGTTTTTCGGAGTCATCAGAACTTTAATTACATCATATTTCTCATTTCCTATCGCAGATTCAACTATACTAAACAAACAGCAACACCGCAAAGTTATCCTACTGCTTCTGCACAGTTTTTTTTTGAGAATTCCAGCAAAAACTTGAATTTTTGGTTTCACGGAGACTACTTTGTTAAGATGGGTCAGCTGGAACGTTCACTATTTTCCAATTGAGCTGCACTTAGCGCGGCTGTCGACATGATTTGTAGCAGGCTCTGCAATGATAAAGAAATCTTATATCATGATTAATATAAAATGATACACCTCAAATAATATAATATTAATATAAATATAATATAATATAATATAATATAATATAATATAATATAATATA